>JARHVA010004082.1:522500-652500 GCA_037957365.1 Torreya grandis | reverse complement strand
ACACATAATATATGTATGTGTGTGTGTGTGTATTTATGTATGTAGGTGAAATATATCTATATATTTGGTCATATATTTATGTGGTTGTGCCTCATAAATGGATAAGGTTTAACAAATGAATATGGTATTATTTATTATCATATCCTTGTTCTAAAACATGTTACTGGCTATAGCTAAACTTAGTAGTTTTTTGTTTAATGAAATTAGCTTGATTTTGTGAAGAAATATTGATAAACAACTTAGTAATTAGTATGTAATGTGAATGAATTAATTTAGAAGTATGTAAAAATGTTGGAGATACTAAGTGTGATGTAATAATAAATGAGATAGTAAAAAATGTATGGATGTTTATGAAATAAAATATAAGTTTCATTAATTTCATTTAAACTATAATTTTTCTATGTTTGTACTTTGTAGACAATGATTGAAATGTTTTTTATACATGTTAGTAAATAGCAGTTGGAAGGTATGTGAGGATTTGCCAGATTGTAACCCATATGTCTATCTTATGACATTAATTGATGATGTATAATGTACTAGTTGAGTTAGTGGTGCAATTATGACTGATCTAGGTGATTTGAAACTATAAAGAAATTTTTGGCAAAATTAATGTTTATAGTTGAACATTGTCATTTCAACTATTTGTCTTAGTTTACATATTTTACATGATATCATGTAATATGAATGGGTTTCTAGTATCTATCTAATTTGATACATGTATTAGTAAACTTACAAGACATGGGTTATTGTTGACTTCTTAATACTCACACTATTATCATGTAGCCATCCATAAAGGGAGGGTCACTCCCTTGCTAAGAGATTATATGAGGGGTCTATGGTATGTGGTTGGTGTGGAAAATCACTTTGATGATGTTCTCCTTTCCTCAAAGTTTTCAACTGATGAAGAACACACTCATGGTTTGCTACTACTTTACTGAGCTTATTTGATGTTCATATGTTCCATGTAGTGTTATATTACTGTATTATGATATTAAATACTATAAGTGTGTAAATTTGATATAAATGAAATGAAATTTTTATTAAAACACTTGGTTGTCCTTGTAAAACTAATTAGGGATTCCAATTATTACATTAGTTGTCTATTGTGTACTTATAATAGTGGTTGTACTTGTACTATGAGATTAAAATATGAATTATTAATATATTTGGAAATGTTACAATCATATTTTTATACATTATTGTTTGATATCTAAATAGATCATTAAACTAACAATTATGTTAAAACTAACTAATAAATCATTACTAAATGCATTTAGTTAGTAAATAGTAATTACATAATTTAATAATGGTTGAGTTAAAAAAAATTGTTAACTTTGAGTGAACCTAATTGGGTTCTAACATTATGGTATCAAAGCTTAGGCTCAAAATCTTAGACATAATGAGTTCACTAATGTAATATTTTTATCCTATTTACCAGAAATGAGAATAGTGTGTGTTATACCAATTGGGGAGGGTCTTTATAATGATAGCCCTCTAGTTGACTAAAATAAGTTAGTGGCTAAGTAAGTTGTAAAACTTGATCATACTCTCTTGGTTATTAACAATACTAGAGATTATATGCAAGATTTGGGTTGAGAAGTTCATGGGCCTAAAGTGGAAAATGATCAAGGGGTTATAATAACATATTATTAAATAGGAAGTTTCTTAGAAGCATGATCATGAAAAAGTGCCAAAAGATGCCAGAGTTTGAGTAGTTATATAGCTCATGAGGGGCATGAATAAGATTAATCCACCCAAGTTATATGAAATGGTGTTGGGTGATGGAGTGCAAGCCTAGATTACTAAGATTGAAAATTATTTTGAGATATAAAATTATTTCAAAGTAACTAAGGTATTTTGGGAAGCCCATCATTTAGTTGGTGAAGGAGCAACATGGTAAGCTCATAAGAAACTTGAGATGAGTCTTGACTCAAACACCACTACTTGGGAATATTTCATGGATTTGTTTAGATCATAATGGTTACCTTAGTTGTATTTTTATCACATGCTTACAAATTTTTAGAATCTAAAGGATGGGGATAAATTAGTTAATGAATACTAGGAATAATTTACAAATAACTTGTAGTATGTTCTGTAGTATCAAAAGGATGAATTATTTTAGATCAAGAAGTTCATCATGGGATTAAAACCCCAAATTGGCTATGAAGTGGTTGTCAATGGACCATCTACCATGAATTAGGTTTTTGATAAAGCAATCAAATAGGAGTAGAAATTAAAATCTCTTGCTAAAGCCAGAGAGAAATTTAAGAATAAATTTGGAAGTCCTAAGAAAAACTTCAAAACAAAGAACTAGAAATGGAATAGAAACTTAGAGAACTAGTTCAAGAATAATAATGCTAAGTTTAGTAGTAATTCAAGCAATAAGAAAGTAGGGGGAAGTTTCAAATAAGGTTATAAAGGAGGAAACCAATATGATAGGAAGGGACCACTTGCAAGTTGTTTCAACTATGAAGGATATCATTATGTGAGGGAATTCTCTCAAGGAAAAATGAATTTCATGAGTAAGAATTCCTATACATCTCATCAAGGATCCTTTCAATAGAGAATTTATGTGGCAATTGAAAATCATCAAGTTAAATTTTTAAGCTTATCCCATTGAACTTGTAGGTAGTTTATTTGGTCAACCTATTTCTATTTTGATACACATATGAGCTATTGACTATTTTATCTCTCCTAAAATGTTGAATAATTTATCTAGAATAGTTGCATTTATGGAAAATGCTTGGTCAATTTAATATGGGAATGAATCCAAAGTCAATGTTAATAGGTACTTAGTTTAAGTGGAAATCATTCCATTAGATTTCACTATAGTAGTATACCTTTACACAACACCCCTAGGATCATATTCTGTGATATTATGAGTAAATTTACTTGTTAGGCATAAAACTAAGGTTGTCTTCGACCTTAAGAAGGTAGAATGCTTATATGATTCAGGAAGAGAAAAGAGAGTTGAAGCTTAGACAAATATTAGTTGTGAAATTTAGAAAGGCTTAGTAGAAAGGATGCCAAGCATTCATTACTAAAATTAATGACATGGAATAGTTAAGGGAGCCTTCAATATAATATTATCCCCTTTTTAAAGAGTTTTTAGATGTTTTTTTTAAAGAGTTATAAGTTTTATCACCCAAAAGGGAGATTGAATTCACCATCAACATCATTATAGGTTCATATCCCTAGTTAAAGGCCTCATACAAGATGGTAACTACTAAATTATTTAAATTGAAGACCCAAATTTAGGATTTGATGACCAAGGGATTAATTCAGTGAAGTGTGTCACCATGGGGTGCACTAATAGTATTTGTGAAGAAGAAGGATGGGACCCTTAATTTGTATATTTACTATAGCATTTTTAATAAGGAAATAATTAAAAATATGTAGCCTCTACCTTGCATCGATGATATTTTAGATCAAATGCATGGAGCATTACACTTTTAAAAGATTGATCTTTGAGATAGGTATCATTAGTTTTGATATAAATAGGAGGATATTCCCAAGATGGCTTTCAAGACATGTTATGGGAATTATGAGTTCACAGTGCTTCCTTTTTGATTGACAAACACACTTGCAACATTCATGAATTTTATGAAAAACATGTTCATAGATTACTTGGATAGTTGTGTCTTAGTCTTTATAAATGATATGATTATCTATTTGAGGAATGAAGAGGAACATTTAGAGAATTTGAGGTTGGTTATATAATGGTTTTAGAAGCACAAGATCTATGGTAAATTGTCTAAGTGTTCAATCTCTTATAAAAGAGTACAATACTTAGAACACATCATTTTTGTAGAGGGTATTTCAATGAATCAATCTAAAATTAGAGCCATCATGGAATGGGTAGCTCCCTATAATTTTGATAAGGTACATAGTTTTTTGGGATTGGTAGGATATTATAAGAAATTCATTCCTATTTTTTACAACATAGCTAGTTTAGACACCTCTCTTCATCATTAACAGAAGCAATTTATGTGGTTAGATTGTTAAGCATAAAATATATTGAGAGGGGGGGTGAATCAGTATATTATATATCTTTTTACTTAATCTGATTTCTTTTCTATAACCACTTAATCACACATTCAAGATATACAATAAAAGTAAAACAATAATTTTCACCACAAGAGAGAGAGAGAGAGAGAGAGAGAGAGAGAGAGAGAGAGAGAGAGAGAGAGAGAGAGAGAGAGAGAGAGAGAGAGAGAGAGAGAGAGAGAGACCTAACTTTTATGTGGAAACCCAAAGTGGTAAAAACCATAGAGAACAATCTTAAGTATATGAATGAGCCCCAACTCAAAATATAAAGTTCACAAGTACCAACTTATAAGATCACCAAACCCTTTATCGAGCACCAACATAACAACTATTTTTGAGCACCAACCCATAGGAGCACCAACCCCTCTTGTGTATAAAATAAAACTATCTCTCAATGTTGCTTACTCAACAAATGATAGAACTCTACAATATCTCCTACTTTTCTCTCTTCAAAAATAGATACAAACCATGAATTCTCTTACATATTTCAAATGGCTTCTCAATCTTTTATTTATAACTTTCCAAATGACCTTTATCATTCACCCTTTGTGACCTTTCAATCCTCATGGAAAATGGTGCCAAACTTACATGACCCTTAGTATCCTTGTATTTATAAAGTCATATGGTGACCCTTCATAAGCAAAATTGTCCTTTCCTCTTTTATCTTTATCTTGGTGACTTTTTGTATTCCTCAAAGTGTCCTTTTATGTAAAAATGTGCCATACCTCTTTTGTCTTCACATGGTAACTCTTGGAATTCTTGAAGATGACTCTTCATGAGAAAATGCATCACATTCCTCTTTCATCTTTTACCCCATGAATATTTGAATTCTCCATGGGCCCTCTTTTGACTTATATGCAACCAAAAATATATTCATTAATATTAAATAAATATTAACACACATTAGCCAAAATATGAATATTAAAAACACCATTAAATGCAATGGGGCATTTATCACCAATAATGCTAGACCTTTGACATTAATGACAATATTTCCAACATGGATAAGTGTGATAAGCCTTTAAGATTTGGAAAAAGGATTAATTTAGAACTTGTGTTGAGAATTATTGACCTAAATGGCCATTTTTCAATTATAATTAATACATCAGGTGATGGTCTAGGAAGAGTTCTAATATAGGATGATGTAGTTTTGGCTTATGAATCTAGGAAATTGAAGTTGTATGAGACAAATAATGCCCCACATGACTTATATTTATAAGAAATATTTCATTATTTCCATTTTTGGAGGCATTAATTATTGGGAAAACCTTTTGAGCTCAAATAAGATAATTTGCGACTCAAGTATATTTTCACCCAACCTAACTTGAATAATCATCAGATAGAGTGGTAAAATTTCTTATTTGATTATGATTTTTACATTAGATACATTAAGGGAAAGGAAAATATATTTATATATTCCCTTAGTCATAAAATGTATATAGTAGCTTTGGCAACCATTAGGAATACCTTTTATGATTATGCAGTTAAATTCTCTATGAGAGATGAATTTTATGAGCAAGTAAATAGAGCCTTGCCAGTAAACTCTCTAGATCCTATGTATAATGGATTAAAAATTGAAAGTGATGGTATTTTGAGATTCAATATAATAATTTATATTAATGATAAGGAAAATTTGAGGAGAACAGTGCCAAGTGAGTTGCATAATGTTCCATATTCAAGGCATCTAAGTGTGACTAAACTCATAGTAGAGTTAGGACCCTTGAGCTTCTAAAAGGGAATTAAGAAGGATGCATATTTTAGGTGATTAGAATTTAAATGAGTTAAAGATGAGAATGTGTATTTAGTAGGGTTGTTATACCCATACTCCATACCAGAATGGAAGTGGTAGTTCATTATCATGGACTTCATCTAAAAATTGCCTTTATTAATGAATCATCATGACATGATTTTGGTGGTTGTTAATTATATCACCAAAGTAACACATTTCATACCTAGTAATTTAGTAAATGATGCACCTATGCTTGCTACAATATTTGTTAAAAAGGTGGACAAATTTCATGTGTTTCTAGAAAAGATCATTTCTAATAGGGACCCTAGAATGATGTCAAGATTTTGGATGGATATAATTTTAATTTTTTGGAATTTTTTCATGGTGATGTCATGGAGGTGTCTTGGTGAGTGGATGAAGTTCCTTGATAGCCTAAGTAATAATAACAAAGGATGCAATGTGATTATCCTAGTGTGGTTGAACTTGGCTTGGTTGATATTCAGAGTTTGACTATTTAGAGACGTTCATGGATGATTATAAAGAATTGATCATGTGAAATAGGTCCCTAGTATTTTTTCTAATATTTGAATGCTTGTGTGCATAAGTGGAATTCATATAGTTGTCCATAGTTTTCATATAGACACTTTGGGTTCAATGGTAAACAATATAAGTAGGTAGTTTGATGATTTCACCATTACCATGTGGGGATTAGTCAAGGGGATTTAGTCATATGGTTGTGATAAAATTAGTCTCTATTTTTTTATGCACCAAATATCAAGTCAAATATTGAAGCATGGTCAAAGATATGATGATACAAAGTTGGCTACTCAAATAGAAATCATTATGTTCCAATACTTAGCCAAATTTACAAAAGGGCTCAAGTAGAGTCGAGTAAGCATGTTGATTTGGTTATAATTCACACGAGTGAAGGTGTCAAGAAAAAATGATCATATGGGTTTTTTTTTGTGCCTAGTTTCTATGCATTAAATCTTAGGTCATGTGCTAAATCATGTTTAAAGATATGGATGTGCAAAGTTAGGATCCTAGGCATTTTGAAAGTTTTATCCCATACTTATCCAAAATTTTATGAGGAAAGAAAGACCCAAGTAAGCATATTGATGAAGTTATATCTTGCATGTGTTGATGTTTCAAGAGACGGTGATCATATGGGTTTGTTAAATTTTAAGCCTAGTTGATTTGTGATAAATTTTAGATCATGTGATTAAGTGAATAAAAATATATGTATGAGAAAATTTGGCCTTTCAAGTAGGCCCATGTATAGTTGGCTCTATGAAAGAATATTTTGAGAAGGCATCTTAATGGTGTTATATCTTACACATGTGAAGGCTTCAAGAGTAGTTTATTACATGGTTAAATTATCCTATGTAAGGAGATCATATGGTCCAAATTTGAGATCATGCATCTAATAATATAATAATTTATTAAGGTTTAAAAAGTATGCTTAGGTAGATAAGCAAGGTTCCCATAGTCAAATATGCAAGAAGTAAAGTTTGAGCAAGTCTTAAGGAGATCAATGGAGCATGTTTACTCCAAGATGTTAGGAGGCATTGAGATGGTTAGAAGTTTACATTTTTTAATGACTAAGAAAAGGTAAAGGATAAGGATATAACATTGGGTGGGTGTTCATATATATTGATAAAATGGTAAGTGTTGCTAGTTAGAGACCTAGTTGATCCAAAAAGATCAACGATGCACATTGACTCAAAGTTATAAGAATGTATGAGATGAGGTCAACTATAAGATGTTTATTGTTTGATCATTGATGCCTATATGATAACATTTGGAAAAGATAGATGGTGTGAGATTGATCTAAATTTGAGAGGATAGGAGATGCAATCAAAGTGGTCAAAGTTTAACTGTGACTTTTGTCATTTAAATATTCAAATTTAATAGGGAAAAAACTAATGTATGGTCTTTGGGCCATATATTTTGATCTATATAGAATTTACCCATGCTGTAAAAATAAAATATGAATATAAATCCATGTTGCATACAATGAACCTAATTTGAAGATTAGGAAGTATGTACAATCAAATATATTAACGTTCCAAAGTTGACTATGTGTTTGTACATGTTATGAAAGTAACCAAAGAAGGGTAATTAAGGTCATTATGATGTTATTTCAATATCACATGATGAATTATCTATTTATGGGTTTTTTATACTCTATGAGGATGCTATGTTTACATATTAAGGTTTGATAAATTGTATGTTGTATGAACACATTCTTAGAAGGTGACTATGTGTTCACTCATATTGATTGTATGTATAGAGAAGTATTTAAGCTATTTGTGCATAAGCTAAAGGGTACTATGTTGGTTATTATCACTTAAGGGGGACCTATATTTATTTAGAATGGGTCCATGATATTGGAAAGTGTTTTTTTTGTATTATGTTTCTCAAATATGTGTTAAATATCTAAATAGTTCTCTATAGGACCTAAAAGTGACCTAGGCCTATTTGAAAGTGGATTGTTCTTAAGTGTGACCAATGTGAGATGACTTAAGGGTGAAGGCATGTATTATGGATAATAATAAATATTATGATCTTGTTAATTCATGATTTCCATATATATATTAAAATTAAAGATGATGATTTCTAGACTTTGATGTGAGACTTGGTGTGGAAGATTTATGAGAGAGAGTGAAATGTGAAAGTGGTTGTTTGAAGTGAAGGATAGGTAGTGTGCATGTTGGTTGAGTTAATATGAATAATAGTCTATTAACTATGTGTATGACCTATAGGTTATGTTATTAATGTCAATATAGTGCTCTTGCAATTTGAGGATATGTGAAGAGGTCCATGTGTGCATATGAAGATAGTTTGAGTGAAGAAGGAAAAATGTTTGTCACATGCCTATGTGAGAGGCCTATTTAAGATAGAGATAGTTTTTTGAAGGGGTTATATAAATATATATCCATCATCAGGTGTTGAATACATCATTACTAAGGTGGAAGTGTTTAAATTATGGTCTAAAGGACTTGATCTTTCTTAAGGGCAACTGCTCCTTATGAACTAGGTGTTTCACTAAATACCTTTAGTTAGGAGGATACAATCAAGGTTTGGTAGTCTAAAGGAGTTTATTAGTCTCTTGTTTGTAATTTATTATAAGATAGTAGTCCATGTATCATATAATTGAGAGTGGGTTTTATTCTCTATGAGGGTTTCCCACAAGAACTATGTGTTATGTTTTTGATCTTGTGTAAGCATGGAATGAATAAGCTCTATTGTTAATATTTCTTGATCAAATTAATATATGTTGATTGGTTAATAGTTTAAAGGACTAAAATTTAAATTGAAATCTTTGGGCTCATTGATTCACCCCTCCTTTTAGTGATTGTACATCTAATAATTGGTATCAGATAAGGTCCTTTGGTAAAGGATTAACATCTTGAAGGTGATATAAGGTACAATATATATATTCATTAAGGAGGTTTCTCTACTAAGCAAACACTAATGTTTAATGGATCCAATCATCCATTTTGGAGTGATAGGATGAGGACATACATTATGTCTTCAAGGTTTGATGTTTGGTAATCTATTGCAAATGCATATGTTATTCATACTATTCCTCCATCTAGTGTTGTAGACAAGAAGTTGTTTGATAAAAATTCTAAGGAAATGAATGATATCATTTGTGGTCTTTCAGAGAATGAATACACCAATGTCATCCATTGTAAATTTTATAAAAATATATGGAATAAAATGTATATCAATTCACTAATGGGAAATTTTAGTTCCTCATCTACACCCCCACGTCCTTTTAGTTCCTTAACACCCTTCAAGGTTCAGGTGAATTTTGATATCCCTACATTTGAAGGCAAAACCAATGCTGATGTAGTAGAAAATTGGTTGGATCAATTATCTTCTTATTTTTTTGTATATAAATTCATGTATGAGGAGCTCACTTTTTCTCTTTTTAAAGCATCATCGCCTATCAAAAATTGATGGGAAGTGTACAAGAAGAGGTTTAGTATGGATGATATTGGCCTTGAGGTAGAACCTACCTAGGACAATTTCATAGAAGCTGTAAAGGAAGAATACTACCCCCCCATTGGAGCATATGATGATTTGTATATATAGTGGCAATAACTTCATCAAGATAAGGAACAATATATCCAAGATTACATTAAAAATTTTCATTCTCTATCTGTGAGATTGGGAATCTAGGAAAGTGAAAAACACAAGGCTCTCAAATACTATAGTGGACTACAATGGTACATATAGGGGGAAATGGAACTCTTCAATTTGTAAACCCTTAGTGAAGCATACAAATTCATGGTGAAGATTGAGAAAAAGCATGAAATAAAGAATGTGAAGAGTCAGCTTTTGAAATGGAAAAGTGATAAAAAGGGTGAAACA
The DNA here is from genome assembly GCA_037957365.1 of Torreya grandis. Taxonomy (NCBI): domain Eukaryota; kingdom Viridiplantae; phylum Streptophyta; class Pinopsida; order Cupressales; family Taxaceae; genus Torreya; species Torreya grandis. The sequence goes on along the minus strand of JARHVA010004082.1, from coordinate 642,341 downwards.
TGAGGTCAAAATTGGAAGCAAAGGGAATTATAAGATAAGCAACCCCAAAAGGAAAAGACTAGGAAATGGTGTAATTACCACAAAAATAGAACTCACTCTAAAGAATAAATTTGAGCCATCAAGTCTGTACCTTCTGAGTCACAATCCTCAACATCTACTACTTTGCCTCATATACTACCTGTAGTTGAAGAGTATGAATAAGAGATTGTAGATGTTTATCTTGATGCCTTCATTGGTTCATCATAGACTCATGAGGAAAGGCTAGATGACAAAAAAAGGTTATTTAACTTTAAGTTATGAGTGAAAGATAAGCCTTTGTATTTCATTATTCATAGTGGGAGTCAAAACAATTTAATCTCTGCTAATGTTTTAAAAAGTCTAAATATATCCATAAAGCCTCACCTAAATCCATACAATATTGGATGGTTGAGCCCAGGGAGAGACCTATGTGTCACCCATAAATTCATTCTTTCATATGCAATAAAACCTTTCCAAGATGAGGTCATTTGTGATGTGGTCAATCTAGATGTTTGTGATGTACTCCTTGGTTAACTATTCATGTATGATCAACATGGCATCTATGAATCAAGAACCCAAAGGATCACCCTCACTCTTAGAACATAGAACTACAAGGTATCATAGGTACCACCTCCCACATCTATCTCCCTAATTAGTTCTAATAATGTAAGAGATTGGTTATCATGGTGGTCAAACCACATAAATTCAAGAAGGTTGATGTTGTAGCCCTGACTACACAATCATCACAATAATATAAGTAGATGGGTCAAACCATGGGAGAATATGATGACTTATTCAAGTCACCCACAAGAGTTCCACTTTATTTTCAGATGATGGATACCAAGATGATGAAGTCCATAGTCTTTCATTCATAAACTAATGGTTAGATAGAAGTGGTGAACCACTTGATTGTTCACATGCTTCAAATGTATCACCCCAAACATCCATGCATATAAGATGAGGGGATTTTTTTCATAGAACATAGACACAATTGGTCCCTACATAGCTCCACTAAGCATAGTTCATTCCAAGTATGCTTTGGGTTCTAACCCATGGCACTAATTGATGTAACCATTCCATTATCCATCATGGAATACACACCTCATTGGAGATCTGAGACAACAAAAGAAACAAAGTTTATTAAACAAATCAAGACACAAATGACACAATTGATGAAGAATATTGATGAAATGGGGACCATTTTTTATCAATGAGGGAGGAATGATCCAATAAACACTTTAGGTGATAAATTCAGGTGACGGTTCTACCCCAATTGGTGGCAGAACTTCTGGGAGCCATAACTTTTAAAGCATAGCTCTAATTGACTCCCCGCATGGACCATTGGAAATATAAGAATGAGGAGAATGTGAGGAGATGTCACTGAGCTATGATCAATGGTTTTTTACCCTCTAACATGTAATGAAAGTTCCCAAAATTTTAATATTAGTAATGTAGTCTAAAAATAGACAGTTTCTAAAAATAGTAGTTTCTCAAATTTTGTGTTGTAAATCATGAAAGTTGAACCAATTCATCTCCCTCAATATTGATGACCTTCCAAATCCTCCCCCTACCTTAAAAATATTTATAAATAAATATGTATCTTGAGAAAGAGATCAAATATCTCTTCCCAAAGATAGACATATGTATGTATCTACAATTTGTGAGAAATAAAACATCTATTCTTAGAGATAACATTATTATTTATGTGTTCTTGAAATATATTTTTACCAAAAATTTTGAGTTTTGGATCAACATCCTTTTTTAAGGAGGTTTAAATTTCAATCTTTCTAATTTTTAAAATCACAAAAGGCAATTTGAAAGTCTCAAGATGAAATAATATGATATTTTCGCATCCTTTCTACAAAAATTAGATGAAATTGTGAACATCATCAAAGGTCTTGGAGAGAACCTTGAAGAGACTATTATTGTTAAAAAGTTATTACGGTCTCTATCCCTCAAATTTTATCCTATTGTATATGTTATAGAATAAACTCATGATCTTACTTATTTGAATATGGATCAATTGCATGGTACCCTTACTACCTATGAGATGAGAAATAATGATGATATACCAACAAATAAGGAATTAGATTTAAAGACTAAAATTAAGACAAATAATAAATTCCAAGGTAAGATACTCAAAGATGATGACATTCCTATTATATATGAGGATGAACTAATTACTTTGATTTCAAGTAAATTAAGACTAGGTTCAGGCAAATATATAGGTAAACTACCTCTCAAATGCTTCAATTGTGGTGAGATATGACATTTTGCTAATAAGTGCCATCATAATTATAAGAATGATGATGAAAAATGTGACCAAGTTCATGATGATTTTAAGATATCATCCAGGGCTGATAAAATCAAAAAGGGATTAAGAAGGTCTGATAACAAGAATAAGTACTTCAAGGACAAGAAGACTCTTTACACCAAATATTGTAGTTCATTAGATGAGAGTGAAATCAATTATTCAAAGTATGATCATGAAGATGATAGTCCTATTGAAGATGAATATCTATTCATGGTTGAGGAAGGTAGTTTATCACATCAAAATTGGTCTATATAGAGTGATTTAGATGATGATAAGGATGAGGTAGACTATGAGACAACATTGACTAATGCTCATAAAGAACTAAAGATTGAGAATAAGATCAATAAGAAGATGAAATATAAACGCAGGGACTTTGAAGAGAAACTAAATGTGTTTGAGGCAATAACGGATGAAGATTCTAAAGAGCATGAAGATATGGTAAAGCATTTCATTTGTCAATTGGAAATCCTATCTACAAGCCTAAAATCTAAATAAGATGAATGTGAAAGATATGTAATTAAAAATGAGTCACTAAAATTTGAGTTAGAGAAGATGTCTAGTAAGGTAATGTCATTTGTGAAATTTGAAAAGAGCTCAAGTGATCTAGACAACATTCTAAATTATCAAAAGCATGTAAGTGACAAGACTGGTCTTGGATACAAAGAAAAACTAGAGACTACAACTCAAGACAAGATGAAGACTAATTTGAACAAGGATAATCAACATTTGAAGATAAATCATCATAAAATGATTGAAGGTGATGGTATAATGAATACAAAATAGATCAAATAACCTAATTTCATGAGGTATGAAAATTTCAATGGTTACTGTTATACTTGTAATTAGTTAGGGTATAGAGCTAGAGAATGTAGAAGACTTATTAAAAATAAATTTACATGGAACTATGATGGGGGTAATTAGTCAAAATGTGTGACAAAGGTTGAGTTGTTCAACTATCATGATATAGGACACTTTGCAAAAAATTTCCCATTTAAGGTAAGACAATTTAAGTTTCCATCAAGGAGTATGGTTTGCAATAGCTGTGAATAGAGAGGTCACATTCATAGATTCTATAAGCAAAGACCTATAAGATATAATATGTTTTATTAGGATCCTAGAGTTTAAGATAGAAGGAAAGTGAACTCATGGAGACCAAATATGGTAAGTAAGAATTATGATGAGTCTACAAGTCCAAGTAATCTATTTCATATGGTGGAGAATGCTAAAGATGTTAAAGAGTGCCAAGAGCTCTCATTAATTGATCATATTGAGAATGAAGAGATCAATCTCAAAGAGAAGACCAAGGTACTAGTTGAGGCTAGTTATAAGGTAATTATGGATCCAAGTTAACATCTTATTATTGTTGAGCAAGCATCATGCAAAGAACATCAATTATCTATACCTAGTGATGAGGTTCTAAGCTACAAGGTTGATTCTTCAAATGAAAAGGTATGTCAAGATTCTATAGTTGGTCCATGTGTTATCAACTCTATCTTTAAATAAAAGGAGAGTTATATAGAAGAAGAATCGGTTGTCATAGTTTAGAATAAGAAGAAGAAGAAGAAGAAGATCAAGAATTCTTACAACTATCAGAGGATTCTAGTGGTTTCTAAGGAGATGTGGGCCACTCTTGACTTCACTTTATTTTATAGAATTACAGTGAAAAGGATGTCTTTACCTATGCTTCTTAAAGATAATCTTTTTATTGGATAATCAAGTGTTGTTTTGGTGTTCTTTAGATGCTCCTAAAATACTATAGATGAGTGTTTTTAATAGGAGGAAAGTATGGCTAGGTGGAAGATATGTTGAGTTGATGTCATGATATTGATAGTTGTATATAGAGCAGTCTATAGGGTCTTATTGAAGGTTCCCATATGGAAAAAGAGGATATATTATTTATCAAGATGATATTTCTTCATAGAAATGTTTTTTGACCTTATTATAGCATGCTCCAGGTGGTTTTTTGACCTTAAAAGCTTGCAGGTCCTAAAATGAATTATAGTAAGTCAAGATTACTAAGGGTTTAGAATCTTAAATATTGTTCCAAAATTGTCTTTAGGTGTACAAGAGGTTTTATAGGTGGAAGTTGATTGGAAGGTACTGTGTTGACCTTGTTTGTTTTAAGGTTTTAGGGTTTTGGTATTTAATATAAAAGAGGTCTACCATATGAGTTGAGGTATGAGGCTTCTTAATATGTTGAATGGGCTAAATGGGCTATCAAATCAGGCTTCACTGAGATTTGAAGGTTTGTGGTTCTCAAGTTAATCAAGTTTTTTTCAAGTTAGAGTCTTAATTGGGTAGTTGGTTTGTGAAAGAAGTATACTTCAAAATATTATCTAGGTGATGCAAATTGGTATGATTGAGGGGGAATATGAGATTGATTTAGATAGGAAGTTTTAGGGCTTGAATACGTATCTCTTGAAAATTATGTGCTCTTTAAGTTCCAAGTAGGGCTACAAGGAGGCTAGATAGGCCTAATTTGAAGAAGAGTGTTTTTAGCTTTGTTTCTCTGAAAGAGAAAAGTATTTTTTTTTTCAAGGAGAGTTATTAGGTTGGTTGAGAGAATGTTTCCTATTTAGTGAGTTGGATGAAGTTCTATTGGTGGTCCTTGTGGTAGCTTGAGAGAGAAGGCTAGTAAGCATGTGTTGTGGTTATTCATGATTTGTGGAGATATGAAGATGATAAAATGGTGAAATTGCATAGAAATCTTAGGGTGAGTCCCTTTTCTATGTATCTTGGTAAGTTCCATCAGATTTGAATTTTTTATGGGTTTTTTCTTAATTAGTTGTTATCCTTTGTTGAAAAAGAGTGTTGGGATGGAGCAAGAGGAAGTTGTCAAGGCAAGAAAAGGTTGGCTTAAGATATGGGGGAGTTTGTATAATATTTATAATATGGTCCTTTCTATTAATGTTATTTTTAGGTATTCAAAATAAGTCGGTGCCAACTTTGTCATTATGTCAAAGGGGGATACATTTATTATTGTAAGATTGCTTGAAGAGAGAGAAGGTGAGCTAAATGATGTTTGTTGACATCAATCACAAAGGGAGATTTTTTTAGAGTTTTGTCATGGTGATGTCATGGAGGTATCTTGGTGAGTGGATGAAGTTCCTTGATAGCCTAAATAACAATGACAAAGTGAGCAATGTGATTATCCTAGTTTGCTTGAAGTTGGCTTGGTTCATCTTTAGAGTTTGACTATTTAGAGATGTTTAGGGATGATTATAAAGTATTGAACATGTGAAAGAGGTCCCTAAGATGTTTTATAAGCTTTGAGTTATTATGTTCATAAGTTTAATTCATATGGTTATCCATAGTTTTCATCTAGACACTTTGGGTCCAATGGAAAAAAATCTAAGTAGGCAGTTTGAAGATCTCACCATTGCCATGTGGGAATGAGTCAAGGGGAATTTATCATATCGTTGTGATCACATTATTACATAGTTTTTTATGTTTTATATTTCAAATCATGAAATGGAGCATGGTTGAAGATATGCAGATGTAAATTTAGCTACTTAGATATAACTCACTATGTTCCCATACTTAGCCAAATTTGTAAAAGGGCTCAAGCAGAGCTAAGTAAGCATGTTTATGAGGTCAAAATTCACATGAGTGAAGGTGTCAAAAAAAATGATCATATGGGTTTGTTCATTTTTTTGCTTAGTTTCTATGCACTAAATATTAGGTCATGCACTTAAGCATGTGAATATACATCCAAGTATAAAGTTAGGTTTCTAGGAATTTTGAAAGTGTTTTCCCATAATTAGACATATTTTATATGAGACAAGAAAGATCTTATTAATCATATTGATGAAGTTATATCTCACACGTGTCGATGTTTCAGTAGAATGTAACTATATGGGGTTTTTTAGTTTTGATCCTAGTTAATTTTCCATAAATTTTAGATCATGTGATGAAGTGAATCAAAATATATGAATGATCAAAGTTGGCCTTCTAGGTAGGTCCATGAATATTTGGATCTATGACATAAGATTTTGAGAAGGCATTTTAATGATGTTATATCTCTCACATGCAAAGGCTTCAGGAGTAGTTTGTCACATGATTAGATTCTCATATGTAAGGAGATAATATGGTTCAAATTTTAGATCACGTGTCTAAGTGTATAATAAGTCATTAAAGTTCAAAAATGGATACTTAGGTAGACAAGTAAGGTTCCCATAGTAAAATATGCAAGTGGTAAAGTCTGATCAAGTCTCAAGGAGATTGACATAGCACACTTTCTCTAAGATGTCAAGAAGCAACAAGATGGAAATAAGTGCACATATTTAAAGATGGAGCAAAGGTAAAGTATAAGGATCTAATGTTGATTAGGTGTTCCTAAATATTTATTAAATGGTGATAATTTCTATTTAGAGACATGGTTGATCTATAGAGATTGATGGTACACATTAAGTCAAAGTTACAATATTGTAGGAGATGAGGTTAAATTTTAGATGTTTAATGCTTGAGAATTGGTGCCTATGTGTTAAATTTTAGAGAATATTGATGGTGTAAGATATATATAAATATGAGAGGACACAAGATGCAATCAAATTTGTCAAAGTTGAACTATGACCATTGTTATTTAAATATTCAATTTTAATAAGGCAAAAAACTAGTGTCTGGTATTTGGGCCATATATTTAGATATATATAGAATTTTCCCATGCTGTAAAAATAAAATATGAAGAGGAATCCATGTTGAATATAATTTAACTAATTTTAAGATCTAAAAATGTGTAAAATAAAATATATTAAGGTTCCAAAGTTGACTATTTATTCATCTATGTTCTGTAAGTAACCCGAGAAGGGTAATTGAGATCATTATGATGTTGTTTCAATATCTCATGATGAATTAGCTATTTTAGAGTGATATATACTCCATATTTATTATTTTTTTACATTATGAATGTTTTATAAATGATATGATATATGAAAAAAGTCTAAGAATGTGATTGTGTGTTTGCTCATATTGACTATATATACAGAGAAGTGTTTGAACTCTTTTTCTTGGAGCTAAAGGGTAATATGATGGTTGTTGGAACTTTAGGGGGACATATAGATCATGTAGAATGGGTACATGATATTTTAAAGTGTTCTTATGTTTTATTTTTCTCAGACATGTGTTAAAAATATGATTAGGTCTCCATATGACTTAAAAGTGACTTAAGCCTATTTTAAAGTGGATTATGCTTAAGTGTGACCCATGTGAGATGCCTTAATATTGAAGTCATGTATTATGGATGATATGAAATATTATTATATTTTTAATTCATGATATATATATATATATATATAGTGAAATTAAAGATGATGATTTCTAGACTTTGATGTGATACTTGTTGTGGAAGATTTATGAGAGAGGCTGTAAGGTGGATGTGAGAGTTATGAAGCAAAGGATAGGTAATGTGCCTGTTAGTTGAGTTAATGATTATAATTTTTTTTTTACTATATTTATGACCTTTAGGTCATGTTACTAATTTTAGGATGGTGATCTTACAATTTGAGGATATACAAAGAGGTCTGAGTGTACATATGAGGATAGTTTGAGTAAAAAAGGAAAGAGATTATGACATGCCTATGTGAGAAGCCTATTTGAAATAGAGAGAGAGAGAGAGAGAGAGAGAGAGAGAGAGAGAGAGAGAGAGAGAGAGAGAGAGAGAGAGAGAGAGAGAGAGAGAGAGAGAGAGAGAGAGTTTATGCAAGGGTTAGATAAATATATATCCATCATAAGGTGTTGAAGACATCATTACTAAGTTGTAAGTGTTTAAAGGAGGGTCTAAAGCACTTGATCTTGCTTCGGGGTAGCTTCTCCTTGTGAAATAGGTGTTTCACTAAATACCTATGGTTAGGAGGATATGATCGAGGTTTGTTGGTCTAAAAGAGTTGATTATTATATTTTTTGTAATATATTATAAGATATTATTCCATGTATTATATACTTGAAGTGGGTTTTATTCCCTATGAGGGTTTCCCATAGGAACTATGTGCTATGCATTTGATCTTTTATATGCATTGAATGAATGAGCTCTCTTGTTAATGTTTCTTGATCAAATTGATATATGATTTTTGGTTAATAGTTTAAGGGATTAAAATTTAAATTTAAATATTTGGGCTCACTAACTCACCCTCACTCCTAGTTATTGTACCTATAGCACAACTTTGGGTACATGATTAAATTTTAGCACATCATACCATCTGGAAATAAATGGGAAATTTGAGAGAATAAATAATATCTTGGAAGTGTTTTAAAAAATTATCCAACATGAGAGAGGGTAATTAAAAACTTTGGTTCTAGTCTTCCTTAGCCTTTTTATTTCTCTTTTGTTAGGTTTTATCTTGGTCTATTGGTCAAACTTAGTCATAACAAGAATGGCTTGTCAAATGTTGGATCATCTTAAGGTCTATTGCATGGTCTATAAGAGTGATTAAACCCCCTTAGTCTTGTCATTTACCTCTTCATGAATTTCTTTTTTATTTTTTTGGAGAGATTAAGGTAAATTTGGATAAATGAAGGTAATGTGGGGTTATTGCCTTTTGTTTATTTCTATCTTTTCCTTGTGTAAGACTTCATTGCCAAAATTCATTAAAGTATAGGTTAGTCCAATTACAATTTGATAGAGTGGAATGGTCATATATCAAATAATTAAATGGATCTTAGGCCTATTTGGTTTGTTTTAGTTTATATTAAGCCTTTTAAATCATTTTATACATTGCCAATGCATTATAAGCCTTGTCAAGTGGATCAAAGTCAAAAATGATGATTTTTAAAAACAAGGGAGACTTGTAAAAACATATTCAATGTGGGAGATGGAATAACATGGTTATAGAAGATCAATTTGGAAATTAAAATTTGGGTTTCAAGTTCATCCTTTCATAAAAAGATAATTTTAAGATGGTCTATAAACCTTAGAAGTGAATAACAACTCACCTAAAATGGTTTTGAAATATGGGAATCATATTATTAGCTTATCTAAGTCAAATCTATGATTTTTAAGGTGTTTCAAGTCTAAATAGATTGAAAATTAATCCATTTCACCATTAACCTCTTTATAATCTAGTAAAGGTAATTTTTAAGTTTTCATTCCATGAAGAGGAAGAAGAGTTGGAACCAATGATATTGGGGGTTTATGTGGGCCCTATTTGAATTTAAAACATGTACCCATGGATTATCTACCACACATGAATGTTTTGTAATGGGGCATTGAGCATGAATACTTTATAAAGGGCACAAGAAAGTTTGGTGTTGGGTGTGGAAGTGTTATTTATCACCTACACAAGTTGAGTATTGGTTGTCTCATTAAAATTATTTTAATATCCCCAAGGTTTGGGACCATTGCACTCCTTAGGATGATCCTTCAGAATAGACTGGATTCATTGTATTCTAAGTGTACCTATTTTTAGACTATCATATAGGCATAAAGAGTAGAAATTTAAATATACTACTAATATAAACCTAATATTGTTAAGGAAAAATGGATGGAGAAGGTAAGAGAGTGATTGAAAATAAAAAGGCGATACACCAACAATAGAGCAAGTATTCCTACTATCATGAACACACTCTAAATCCTTAATAACAATATGTTATCACACAAACTATACCAAGGCCACTCCAAATACATAATTATTTTTCATAGAGGCATGGGAATGCAATGAAAAACTAAGAGGGATGATAAAAGATCTATATATAGTTTCTACATAGACCTTAATTTTCATAAGATATGTCTTGCAAGTGAGTTTTGAGTTTTACACAGAGGTGTTAGGAATACATAAGGATGACATGGGTGAGTAGTACCCATAGACAAAGATCATTACACATTTATAACACATAGGGTGTAATAAGAATAAAGAGAGGTGAAATTAATTCTCATTAACATGCAAGGTTCATCCAATATAAGTGCTCTTAGAGGGAAAATATTGGTAGTGTGAGGTAGCCTAAAAATGTTGACCCTTTTTACAATGAAGAAAAAGGATTTTATAAGATAAATCCATTTAAAAATTAATGTGTCACTTGGGGTGGTAGATATAACCTTTAATTACATTGTGGTTATGTTCCCTTGCTTCTTGAATTCTGTCTAGTGATTTTGATTTGAGAGTTAGTGGTAGGGTTCATTCTAGATCTATGTGTATATCTGAGACTAGAATATTCTTGGAAAACTCAGAGCGGTGGTGTGTACTCATATTCTGATGTCTAACTATTGCTTCTACATTTACTTATCCTAATAAGGACTTTTAATGCTAGTTAAATAATTTTACAAATACCTCTTTATACCTTACTTCCACTTGTCAGTCACTATGTGGGTCTCCCCTAAAATGCCACATTATTACTTTTCACTTAGGATCCACATCAGTCCTTAAAGTAGTATGTGAATAACATATATCACAATATATGATCAATGAGATCAGAGAAGCAAAACTCTATGATTTGGTCTGATACTTCATGTTAAAGGTATATGGACCCTTTAAATAGGTAGGTGCACAAAGCTAGAAGGACCTAAGCACACTCCTTACAATATGGAACCACTTCTTATGGTCTTCTACCTATGTTATCTAAATATTGAGGCTCTACAATCTTAAAATTTCATGCCACATAGATTATGTGATGAATAATATGTCATGTGACATACATCAAGAATAACTAATGGGTGTTATTCATCACTTAGTAAATGTGTAGGTCTATGCTAACTAATTTGGGCATGGGCATAGATGGGAGCCATATGCACATGGTTTTATTAAATAACATGGCACTTCATAGGTTTAAAAATATTTTTTAGGTATTTTTTGAGTTCTATACAGGATGGGTATGACTTAGTATGTCAACACTTTGGCAACCTCTACAAGATGCTTTCCTGCTAAGTAGGAATTGAGTGATCCATCTAACATGGGGTGTTTAAAACTTTTAGTCCTTTTTCTTGAGAATGTATTATCTATGTATCATTGGTATTTGAATGAATTGAGACCCTCTTATCATAATAAATAACTATACTAAAGTAACATAAGAGGAAAGATGCCTAAGCTAAGAGAAACACTACACACAAGTACTTAGAGGAAATAAAACTATCCTAAAATAAAGTGCACAAAGCACTTAGGGAAATGAAAAGTATCTAATATAATTATTTATAATTTATACAAGAGAAAGTGGAGATAATTTTTGACATATATCCCATTGACTGAGATAGGTATTTCCTCTTCATTTAATTTCGTAAGTTGGAAAGCATTGGATTAGTTGTAGTTGGTTAAGGTATATGGACCACTCCATATTGTGTTAAACTTAGTATATCTTCCATCTTTCACTCTATCTACATCCTAATTAAGAACTAAATATCCATCCTATAAACTTTTATTAGTGGCCCTCTTATCAATTTTTTTCTTTGTTTGGGCCTATTGGAGCTCCATAGTGTGTGTAGCTTATGCTCTCATCTCTTTGAGCTCCATTGACTCTAATAATCTTACTATGAAGGTCTTAATTTATAAAAAAATCCAACTGATGGGTGAGATATAATGAAGGAAACTCAAGAGATGTGGGGAATATGGCCTCCCTTTCATAGACCAACATGAAGGTTGAATTTCCTAACACTCTCTTAGGTGTGACTCAGTTATCCCAAAGAGAAGTTCTGAGCTTAATATGCCAAACTGGTTGATTATCTTCCATGGTCTTCTTTATGATGTGAATCAAATTATAATTGGTGGACTTGGATAAACAATTACCTTGAGGGTAATAATTTCATGAGGCTATTAGATAGATTTTATGATTGATGGCCTATTCATTGATCCTGGTTCTAAGGAAATCCAATGCATTATAAGAGATAATGGTGGATGGTACATTGAATCTTATGACAATGCCTTCATAAAAGCTCATGATGGATGTTTCATTATCCTAATTAAGTGATACTAGTTATATCTACCTTCTTAAATATTTTATGTCCATTATAATCCATTTATGTCCATTTCTTGATGGTGGGTTAATCAAGCCTATGAAATCTAAATCCCAATACATAAAAGATTGATCGGCTTATATTAGACACAATGTTAAGCTTGCTATGCTTTATTTTCCTAAAAAGAAGACACTTTTTTTGACAATTTATACATATGTGTGTGCATATTTTAATAGATTTAGCCAATAATATCTAGATCACATGATTTTCATAGCAGTTGTCTTGGGTGAATAATGACCTTGTACAAGGTAGTCCTAGAATTATCAAAGAATTATACCCACCTGGTTTGACTCTATGAATATCAAGAGGAATCTATTGAGGTATTTCCAAAAAAATACACCAATAATGAGAATATAAGGAATGGATTACAACCTAAAATATCTACACTTGTATTTATTCAAGTAGAATGGGTATGATCCAGTTTGAAGGAAGGTCACCATATTTTATGTCTAGTCTATTGTAACTTCTAGGCCTATTGGTTCCTTTTCATGTGATACCAAGACTATCCTATATTATAACTTTTCCACTTTGGATAATTTTTTGTAGAGTCCCTTTCCTTTCACTATATTGGTGACCTAGAAGTCCACATCATACTCCATTACCTTTGTAACCCAACTAGGTATTTTCTCATTAATGTCCTTACTAAGTAGAAACTCCTTAATATCTATGTGCATGACCAATAGTTGGATTTTATTGTTGGAGATAATATTCATAAAATTATTGAATTCTATCATAAATACAATTATGTGCTTCTCCGTAAAGCTATAGTGAAACTTATAATATTTTTTTTCTTGGATGAAGAAGGTAATGAATTACTCCAAATGACCATTATTCATCTATGTAAGGATAGCTAAGATGCCTAAAATCACACTAAATACATAAAGGATAAAATCATTTATTTAATATATTTATCAATGTGGGAGCCTACACAATGGAAAGATTTATGACATCAAACCTATCCCTACCTTCATGAGTCTAGTTAAATGCAACATTTTTATTGAGTATTATTGTGAGGGGCTTGCTTAGGGTGGTGAAATCAGGCATGAATCTTCTAAAAAATTTGATCCTTCCTAAAGAGCTATGGAGACTTTTCTTGTGACTTAGAAGAGGGAAAGATGAGATAGCCTTGACTCATTATAGATCAATTATGATACCCTCTTTAGAAATAATGTGCCATAGTGAAATCCCGTTATGAACTACAAAGATATACTTATTAGGGTTCAAAGATATTCTAAACTCTTGACACATTTAAAAGACTTTCTATAGATGATCTAAATGTCATTTTGTGCACTTATAAAATATAGTTATGTCATCAAGGTAAACCTAGATAACTTTATTGATGAGCTCTTTAAGTGCTTGATCCATGGTTTTTTGGAATGTCACTCCTATGTTTGTCAAATTGAATGGCATCTATTAGTATGTGAAGGTTCCCCACTTAGTTGTGATTTTTGGTTTGTAACAATCACACTCTTGTACTATAATCTAGTTGTAGCCTAAGTAACCATCTAGAAAAGTTAATTTTTCTATGCATGTGACCATTTGTATGATTTATTATATTGATGGGAGGGATAGTGGTATTTAAGGGAAGCCTTGTTCAGGTCTCCAAAATCTACATATAGATGGATATTCCTATTCTTATTTTACATCGAGAATAAGTTAAAACCCCATAATAAGTGTTTAATTGGGAGTATTATAATGGTTTTAATGAGCTTTGAGAGATCATTTCTCATCAATGTCTCAAGCTTTAAATTAACCAGCCTCTAATTCTAGTAGACTAGTTGTGCATCAGGGTTGAGCTAAATTGTGTGTTACACTAAGACTATATCAAAACCCTTAAGGTCCTTATATCTCTATGTAAATATATCATCACATCTCCTATTGAGTTCATTGAAGTTATTGATTTATAGTGGGGAGTATACATTATCATCTTTTAGGGTATTTACTTTTGAAATGGTTAATAGTATAGAGACTTCCTCTTTTTTTAACATGCTTCACCTTTCTCCTTTGAATTACTCATTATAATTAAAGATGCTTTTTAGGATTATTATCCATTTTGGTACGTGTTTCCCTTTAATTAAATGACATGACATTTATATTAAGATTGAAATTTTGATTGGTTCTTGTCATATAACTCTACCAAATCTTACAAGAAATTGATGATCTACTCATTTATCTCAAACACCTAACAATTCTCTATATTGTTAGGGACTGCTAGTCTGATCATGAGTTTGACAAGCTACTCAAACTCCTTCATTATATCACATGAGATGTCATATTATACACCTATGATTATGATTTTATCTACATATATATTATATGATCTTGTTATAGAAATAGTATTAAATATATATAAGGATTCAATTGTATCCCATACTCTATGATTGTAAACTTTCATCAAGCCATTTTTAGTTATGTTATGTGACCTAACCTAGTTAACAACTGGTTTACTATCACCCAATACTTGTAGTGTCTTGATTCCTCTCTTTTACATAAACTAGAGGCCTTGGATCAATACCTCATATTTTTAAACATTTTTCATGAATATGAACTTCAATATGGAGGCATGGAAATATTTTTCCTTTTGAGGGGAGACTAGCATCCCACTAGCTCCAACACCATTTTTACTTGGAAAACCATCAATGTATAACTACAATGTACCCTTAGGTTTCTCTTTAATATTTATGAGCTCAAGAAGCATGAAATATTCCTCCAAGATATAGTATGTACATATCCCTATCTCCTATACATTTTCATATGGGTTTCACTTGAAATTTTGATGTGCCCATTTATCCAACAAATCATCCAAGATCTCTTCAAGTGGTGTTGCAGTTTCATGGAGATTTAGATTCTCCTTTGTTGAGGTATGTTCCTATTGTTGTTTTGATAGATTTATGTTGTCATTTATGTCAAATTTAATGTATTTTCATTGATTTACCATAGGCATTCTTATGAAAATGTATGGTCTAATAGGTCCTTGAGTTTTGCATAAGGTCTTGGCACAATGTTATGATATGACAAACTTATGAGTAGTGTTGCTTTTTATTAATATTGTAAATCATAAGAAAGAGAGTATTCATTTTGTTTAATTTATTTTTTTCATAAGTTCATTACTGACCAAGTTCATAATAATCAATTCTTGGTCGATAAGGTGTATTATGAAGCCTAGTCTTGTCTTGGTGAAGGCATCACTAGTTTCGTCTTGGTAAGAGACCTATATGGTTTGAGAAGTATTAGTCAAAGGAGAATGGTTGGATATGTTTTGGATTATATCTAATATGTTTGGAGATGATTTATGTTCTATATAAGGTTTCTCAAATATCTTAAAGTGGTATGGTTCCTAGTATGTGTGTTTGATGGACTAGTTTTTTAGCATGGATATGGCTTGTTAAGGCATGATGATGATGATATCGATGTGTATGGAATTTAATTTTTGAAATATAGTGTTATATCATGAGATAAATATGTAGAGAAGTCACATGAATCTCAGAGTGAGTTGAAAGGCTAACTCTTTAATTGGTGGTCTTCTCAAAAACCTTGTCTTAAGACCCTAAGTGGCATAATGAGGCATCATGATCAGGTTTGGAGCTCATGTGAGCATGTTTTGAGGTATAAAATGTTTTTTAAATTTTTTTGGTGATGTCTGAGGTCTTGAGTTAAATAAGAAAGCATAAAAAGTGGATTTGAGGTCATTAGAGTATGCAGAGTAAAGGTTTCCAAGCCTAAAAGACACTTTTTGATGCTTGTTGGCATGTGTGACTATTGCATGAGAATATGATATCTTAGGGAGATATGTAAAATTTTCCTATAAATTCTTTCCAATCATTAGGAGATGTTTTTAGGGATAGAGATTTATGAATAAATGATAAGAATGGAAACCTATCTAAAACCCTCTTAAAACCCTCTTAGTGACATGATATGGAAGATCTTGATGGAAATGGATCATAATATATTAGATGACCTATTTTTATGATTTTATGATGGAATTTACTCTTCTAGGTATCTCTAGGTGGAATTTGTTATCATGTGAGTGAGTGGACCCCATATAAAAATACTTGTTTCTCATAAATTTGGTATAGTAGGCAGTGTTGTCTGAGTCACATTGCATAATGGATGGAGTTTAAATATTGTGAATTTTAATTCATGTTAATGGTAGTTTATAATAAATTTCCATACCTTAGGAGTGATAAACCAGTCATTCAAGTTGACCTATCACTAAAAAGTCCAATAGTGAAGACAGTGAGAAAAACTAGGTAGAAGTGGGAATGGGATTAGGGAGGGGTTGTAATGGATTAGGGATGGACCAAATTCATGGGTTTTTTATTAAGTACATATAAAACATAACCATAATGGACATAAGTATTTAATTTTTTTGTGTATGGTATAATGTTTATTTCAAAGTAACTTATCTAACATAGTGAACTTTGTATATAGCGAACACATGAGAAGGGTTTGTAAAGACCAATATTGATATTTGATATCATAAAATATTTATTGTAAGTTAATCTAAGGATGTTTATAGATCATATATATGAATTTTAAACTCATGAAAATTATTCTACATGTGATTTAAGTCATGTTCACCATGACTAGTTTTCAAAGGAAAATGGTAGTTCTTAGTAAGCTAGTGGGAGTATTGAGTTGAAGGCTCTATGCTCTTAGCTAAAGTAACCTATTCACATGATATTATTTTTGGTATATATATATATATATATATATATATATATATATATATATATATATATATATATATATATATATATATACCAAAAATAATATCATGTGAATAGGTCTATAAATTCTTCATATAATTTTTATATTTAATATAATGATTTTAAATATGGAATCCAAAATTACTTGTCTGGTTGTGAAAGAACTGTGAAAAAAAGGTTAACAAATTAGTCTACAAGACTAATAATTGACACTAGAACGTGTAATATATATGTTTTATAATGTTTTAGATTATGGAAAAATCAGGTTTTGAAGGGGCCCCAAAACCCTAGTACAAGGAAAGAAAGAAAGATCATCCAAAACCATAGGTAAAGCCTAAAAAACTACAACAAGGAAGTAGAAAAAATAGATTTTAAATGGACCTGAAACCACCAGAAAGACTACTGGTCAAAACCCAGATTTAATAGAGATCTGGTTACACCAAAGGCAAAGGATTACAAAAAGAAAACAAAGAACAAGACCAATTTCATAACAAACATGAGGAACCAGATTATTCATCCAATTCCAATATCATTTTCATAGTTTCTTTTCCTTTTATAACAATATCCTGGGTAGCGGTTGCCGCCATCATGGCTCCTTTTTGTGTCACCTTCTTTCTTGAACTTTGTCTCATCCTTTTGCTAGGTCCCTCGAAGGCTTTGGTCTCCTCATTGGCTCTTTTTCCAATATTGATAGCAACAGTACAAATATTGGACGTAACTTCCTCCATTTTCGTTATGTTGTCCTTAATAAGTTCCCAGAGTTTATTCTCATAGGCTTTGAGCTTGACTGGGATCTCTCTTATCTGATTTTCCATATTGTTAATTTTGTTCCATACAGCTTTTAGGGTATCTTCCATAGTTTCCACTTTCCTTTTGAGATCCATAATCTCCCTACACGTCCAAGAATCAAATTGGGAAGATGCCTATGCTTTGCAATGAACCCAAGTCATTGGTGTGTGTGTTTCATCATTATATTTCTTCCCTCTCCATTCCTCATAATTTTTATTGGGACTGTTCCTGGCTTCTTCAAAGATATCCTCTCGACCCTCTTATTCCCGCTCTTTAATTCCAATTTGAATTTCCATATCCATATCTTGATTATCATCCTGACCTATAGTTTCCTTTTCATTCTTTGAATCTAAGTCCTCAACAGGGCCATCCTAGACAAATTCATCCTCCGACACTTTCTGATTTTCCTTCGTATCTTCAGTTCTATTTTCAGAATCCTCCTCTGTGTTGACATCATCTTTTTCATTCTTCTCAGGACATTCTTCATCCTCATTAGAGTTTGTATCCTAGCTTTCAGTTCCTTCTTCTTCCTCCAAGTTTTCCTCCCTGGGTTTTTCAATTCTCTCCCGTTCCATATCTTCTTCTACATTCTACTTTTTAGCACTAGGTAGCTTGATTTTGCCTTTCCCGTTTACACATTCACTCTTTCTATTCCCTGACTCCTTATTTTTCCCTTGTTTGGGGTGCTTTACCATTACATTATTATTGCAATAGCCTTTGATTAGTAGAATAAGGCCTTCATGTAGGATTGGGTGCGTTTCCTTTTTCCTATGAGCATATAAACTTTGGACCAAGGAGAAGTGAAGATAAAATGGAAAAGACAAACTTACCTTGTGCCTGAAATGGTTAAGGAAGACAAAGTGGAATTTGTGCACTCGCTTACTTCTTTCGTCCAGGATGAAGTACTCCCTTATGTAGCTTAAGACATCCCTCCATATCCCTTTAATTTGATCCAATTCATATAAATCCCCGTTCTTGACCAGCTTATATTCTTCCTCATCCGTTTTGGGGAACTTACAAAAGGCCTCATTTGAAATGCTTATTTGCTTGGAGAATTTAAGTCCATCCGTAGGCAGCCCTGTAACCTCAGCTATAAAATCCTCTATTGAGTTCACAGTGATACCATGCAGGGTGACCCTTTCATCAGTCCAATTTTTGAAAAAAGCCGTAGTGATATGCGGCTTTGACCCATGGAATCTTTCCATATACCTCGCAACTTTTCCTTTCTGTAGAATTCTCCAGACTTCTTGTTTCTCTTTCCATTCATCACAACTCTTGGGTTCCTATTTCCAGGGTTATCCCTTCCTTTCACGTGCCATTCTCATTTTCTTTGAAACCCAGTTGCTATGGTCTTTACAATGATCCCACCTGCCACCAAATTGATTGGAAAGTCAGCTTTGTTTGTGCTTATTTAGGATCCACTTCTCACTCTTGAGGGCCTTCCTCTTTAATGATTGTTGTCATTTCCCCGCGCTACCACTCCTCCTATTCATAAGAAATATATGTTTTATAATGTTATATATGTAACATAGGAAATATTAATTTCAATTATAATTATTTTAAGTGTCCTTATATGGTTTTAAAATAGCATTCAATAGGACTGTCTTTTAGGGATTAAGATAGTTTTCTGTGTTAGTCAGATTGATGTTTCTAAGTCATTTTGCCTAGTGTGGAAATATTTAAATAATATGATGGTGTTATTTATTTTAAATTTTATATTATAAATGAATATTTATTGTTTAAAATTTCATATACTAATTTTTTATTACAAGTTCCTAATGACTAGGTTATGAGAAAATTGGCAGTTCTAAGTGAGATTTTTGATGAGGTGTTCTTAAGTCTTTGAAGCCTGAGTGATAGAGTCTAATGAGTTTTATTATGAACTTTAATTAATTAATCTACCATAAATGTTTTTTTTGTTCCTATAATGTGTTTTCACAAGTTTTATGAGCCTCATATTTATAGATAGTGTTTTTGAGGTAATTAGGCCTAATAGGTCTTTAAGGCCTAATGGTGATTTCAAGGTGTGAGCAAAGGATTTATGACTTATTCAGAATGGATAAGGTTATTTTATGTTTATATATAAATATTTTAAATATTTTATTTATTTGGTTACGGCCATATTTTCCATATAGGTTCAAGTTTATATGTGAAAGGATAAACCTAACTGCAATTAGGTCTCTAGTAGGCCTAAAAGAAGAATGAGATCTAAATGTGTTTGGATGACATAAAAGTGATATAAATATGATTTATTCATATGTTTAATGTATTATTATTTATATTTTTGTATTTATGTATATTTATAATGTTCTTTGGCTGATCAAGAGAATATGTGAGCGACTTTTATTTATACAAGGTCTAAAAGGCCTAATTGTGTGCAACATAGATGACACCTATGAGAGAATATAGGGAATATTATGAAGTAAAAATAGGTATTTAATACCATAAAAATATAGGAGAGATACTATGATGAACATATATTAAATTTTTTTCATGTGGATGTCAAGGTTAATCAACCTAATAAGCCTAGTTAGAGGCATATTGAGCAAAGAGGCCTAGAAGGCTATTTGAGAGAGATAGAAGTGTGTGAAGAGTAGAAGAAAGTGATAATCATCAGTTGAGTGATAAAAAAGTGTCCAAAGTTGATCAGAGGTTCAATTTTGATGATTTACCTATGGTTTTGGTTCCTTCTTTAAAGTTATTGTTTTCTAAAGGCCTAGTTGAGTTGGTGTTTGACTAGTGAGGGGTTGGTGCTCCTTATGGGGTTGGTGCATTAGTAAATATTGATTCATTGATTATAATGCTTTAGTACAATATTTTTTTTAGTGGTTTTTATTCCCCATGAGGTTTTTCCAAATATATCTTATGTTCATATGGTTTATTCTTATGTGGATGCTTGTTTATGCATAGGTTGATGTATATGTTTGAATGAATGTTTCATTAATGATAAGTGAAATTGAATGATTGTTTTAAGGATAATGATTAAAACCCCCTCCTCGCACCCTCTCATTAGATATTATTTCAATTTTTTTTATCATATCATGTCATTTGAATAATATTGACATCTTTAAGGTCATCCTATAATCACAAGATGGCTAAGCAACTACGGAAAGAGAATCAAGAGTTGAGATCTATGGTCAAGGTTATTTAGGAATAGGTATGTACCTTGAATACTAAGATGGATAATGGAGCCAAATAGGATGAGATGACTATTTAGGATATTCATGATTATTTATGGGTTACATATTCAAGTCTAAGATCAAGAGAAGAAAAGTGCAAGTATTTCAAGACAAATGTGGAGTAGCTTGAAGTTAATATAACTGAGTTTGAGAAAGAGCAAGAAAAGTTAGATAAAGTCAAATAATGTGCCAACATGAAGATAAATATGAAAATACTAATTAGGAATCCTAATTCCATAAAAAATATCTCAAATGATGAGAATTCATGGAACTATTAAAGGATAAACAACTGGTCAAAATGATACCACAATCATCATCAAGCAAGAGGTATGAGTGATCTTATTTGTTATTCTTGACATAAGGTTGGTCATATTGTTATGTTTTATCTAATTGGAATCAGTAGGTCCTCAATATATGTCAAGGGAAATGTGGATTATAATGTACATAAGAGGGTTCAAACATTTGTGTGGAAACAAAATATAGTCAAGGTTAATCATATTGAGCCCAAGAGTCAAGATGGAATATTTGTTGTGGTAAAATAAGGATCAAAAGTTAATAAGGGTCAAGAACATGTGTTGTTTGCATATATTGACAAGACAATCAAAAAGAAGAATAAAGATGATAAGAAAGATAAGTCAAATGTTCCAATCAATCCCAAATGGATTCTAAAGAGAGACTATCATTCTCATGAATATAAGGAGGATGAGAAGAGTGGATTGGAGATCTAGAAATATCATAAATTTATGTGTTTCTAGTACCCTATGGAAGAGGGTAACTCTATTAAGCTTCATGGAGACACTCATTATCTATTGGAAGAATGGTGGTTTCCTAGTCTAAGGTGGATCTTTTCAAATTGTTTATGATATCCAAAATTAGGTATGTATGCCAAGAAGATTTGTAGTAGTCATAAAGAAATTTGAGTTATGGATTGGTCTGTAAGACTAATGTGTTTAAGAAGATAGTTCGTTTTGAGCATGATCTATATTGAAATTTAGATTTATTATCAAGAGTTTGTTAAAGGTGGTTGAATTTTCAATAATGTAAGTTTCCTATATGTTTTTTATAGTTAGTGTAGGTGATGATGCAAGTTTTTGAGCATATGACATGACTATCATGTAATGAGGGTTTCAGGACTCCATGGGACATTAAGACCTAAAAGATATTTCATGAAGTGAATGAACTTGTAAATATTTTCAGAGTTTAATAAACATTAGATGGATTGTCTTGAAATTAATCATGAGGAATTGAAGTGATCTAGGTACTCTAAAAAAGTTATATAGTTCTTGGCTTGTCTTAACAATCAAGTGGGACATAGATTGGTCTGTAGAACCAATGTGAACATTAGATAAAAGTTATCTATGAGAACAGAGGTAATCTAATGATCATTAAAGAGTAGGTTAACATAATATATGTGCCTTAAAAAATATTACATATGTCTAAGATTAAAAATATAGTGAAACCATGAAAAGTCAGTGAGATCATAAAAAAACTAGTAAGAAGATTACAAAGTTCGTTCATTGAGTGAGTATGAAGAGTTGAGCATTCTATGTGCACCAATATGAATTTAAGGTCATAAAGGATAAAAGTATAGATTGTTTAGTATTAGTTTTCATATATTTAATAAAATAATGTTTAACAGAGGTATGTCATAGAGAATGAGGTCTCATAGACCTAACTAGGAGTTTGTTACATAAAAGTTATGAGATTGTCTGAGCTAGGATGACTTGTAAAACTTAAGAGGGATAGATTGATACATGAATAATGTTCAGATATGACATATGGACATTGAATATGTTTCTTTATGTGTGAATTATATTTTTCCTTTGGAACAATGCTATTGATTTTAGATAGGCCTAATTTGTTTAGGTCTCTATGAGATATAATTTAAGATGTTTGTCATTTCTAATAATATGCATTATCAAAGAGGGATTTTATTATTTATTTGTTACCAAATATCAATTAGGGAGAGTTATTTTCATGTATTTGAGGTATGTATAAACTTAAGGGGAGCATGTTTGAGTACTTCTATGAGTTGAATTCTTGTGTGGTTGATAAGAGGAAGATTGATCTTGTTTGGGGAGAAAGCATGTTTCAAATCCAAGGATCAAATGGTAGTATTTCTATAAATGCCCCTTTTTAATTAACTTCAAATGGAGAAAAAGAATATATTGGGAGAAAGCCCAGTTTGGGGGAGATCCATCTTGGATAAAGGAAAATGGTCTAGTTTTTTAGAGTGTTTGACATCAATGACAAAGGGGGAGATTATTGAGTTATGTTCTTATTATTGTGTTGATACATTGATGTTTTCATTGATGTCAAAGATAATTATGTTTCATTGATGTCCCAAAGGTTATCTTATGAAGAAGCATGGTTTATTGGGTCATTGAGTTCTTCATAAGGTCTTGACATAGTGTTATGATATGACAAGCTTATGAGTAGTGTTGACTTATATTACTATGAGAAATAATTAGAAATAGAGTGTTGATTGTGTTTAATTTATTGTTTTGATAAGGTAATTATTGACCAATTTCATAAGAAGCATGTCTTTGTGGACAAGGTGTATTTTGAATCCTAGGCTCGTTTTGGTGAAGGAATGACTAGTTCAATCATGGAAACAGATGTATATGTTTTGAGAATTCTTGGTCAAAGGATAATGATGGGAGATGTTGTGAAGTATTTAATATATTTTTATATATTATTTATTAGCTACACAATGTGTCTTGAAGATCTCAAAGTGGTATGGTGCCTAGTAGGTCTATTTGATGGACTAGTTCTTGAGCATGGATATGGCTTGTAGAGGAATGATGATGATGATATGGATGTATATGGACTTGAAGCTATGAAATAAAATGTTAGATAATAATGGAAAGATGTATATTTAGCCACATGATTCTTAGAGTGAGCTAAAGGGATAAGTTCTTCATTGGTTATCTTCTCATATACCTTATCTTAAGACCCTAAGTGGCATGTTGAGCTATCATGATCAAGTTTAGAGGCTTGTGAGCTCATTTTATCATGGATTAAGTTATAAAATGTTTTTTTAAGTGTTTTTGTCAAATTTTAGGTCTTTATTTAAAGAATAAAACATAAAAAGTGGATTTGAGGTCTATTGAGTATGTATAGTAAAGGTTTCCAAGCCCAAGAGACACTTTTTTATGCTTATTAGCATGTGTGACTATTTTAGGAGAAGATAATATCTAAGGGAGAGATGTAAAAGTGTCATAAAAATTAATTTCAAGCATTAGGAGTTGGTTTTAGGGAAATAACTTTATTAATAAATGTTAAGAAAGGAAATTGGTCTAAAACACTCCTAAAACCGTCAGAGTGACCCGATATGGATTATCTTGTTGAAAATGGATTAGAATGGATTAGATGACCTATTTTTAATATTGGATCATGGAGTTTAATCTTCCAGGTATCTCTAGGTGGCATTGGTTTGTCATGTGAGTGAGTGAACCCCATAGAAAAATACTTGTTTCTTATTAATTTAGTATAGTAGGTAGGGTTGAATGAGTCAAATTAAAAAATGGATAGATGTTAAAACTTGTGAATTTTAATTAATTTTCATGGTTTTTTTATCAATATATATATATATATATATATATATATATATATATATATATATATATATATATATTAGTAGTTTTAAACCAATCATTCATGTTTACTTATTACTAAAAACTCCAATAGTGAAGATAGTAAGAAAAACTAGGTAAAAATGAGAATGAGATTAGGGGTGGGTTACAATAGATTAAGGATGGATAAAAATTCATGGGGTTATTATTAAATAAATATAAAAAATAACAATAATGGACATAATTCTATATTTTTTTTCTTTATGGTATAAATTTTCTTTCAAACTAACTTGTCTAACATAGTGGAGTCTATATAAAGTGGAGACACGAGATTGGTTTGTAAAAACCAATATTTCAATTTTAGCTCATAAAATATTTATTATAATTTTATTTTAGGATGTTTAAGGATAATATAAATTAATTTTAATCTCATTAAATTTATTTTATAGGTTCTCTAATTCATGTTCACCATGACTATTTTTCAAGCTAGAATGACAGTTCTCAGAATGCTAGTGTGAGTGTTGAGTAGGAAGCTCTCTGATCTTAACTTAAGAAACATATGAAAATTGGGATAAATATTAATTATAAATTATTTATATATTATTTATATTTAGTATAATAATCTGAAATATGCAATCCAAATCAACTTGTTTGGTTGTGTAAGAACTATGAAAGAGAAGGTTAAAAAATTAGTCTACAAGACCAATAGTTGACACTAGAATGTGTGATCTATATATTATATTATTTTATATATGTCACATAATAAATATTAATGTGAATTATAATTATTTTAAGTTTCCTTATATTATTTTAAAATAACATTCATTAGAACTATGTTTTTAGGGATTAAGATAGTTTTTCATGTGTTAGTAAGATTGATGTTCCTGAGTCATCTTACATAATGTGGAAATGTTTAAATAATATTATGATGTTAAATAGATTAAATTATATATTATACATAAATTTGGATTTTTTTAAAGTTCCTATATTTATGTTTGAGTGAAAGTTTTTAATGATTGGGTTCTGAATAAATTGGAAATTTTAAGTGAGATTTTGATTAGGTGTTCCTGAGTATTTGGATCCTACGTGATGGAGTATAATGAGTTTTATGAGTACCTTTAAATTATTAATTTTAAATAAATATGTGTTATATTCTTATAATTTTTTTATATATATTTTATGAGCTTCATCTTTGTAGAGAGCATTTTTGAGGTAATTAGGTCTAATAGGTCTTTAAGACCTAATGGTGCTTTCTAAGTGTGAGCAAAGGATTTATGACTTATTGAGAATGGATAAGTTTAGATGAGTTTTAATTATAAGTTTTTGATATTTTTTAGTTATATGGTGAGGGCCATCTAGGCCATATATTTTCAAGTTACTCCATTGAAAGGATAAACCTAATCACAATTAGGTCTCTAGTAGGCCTAAAAGAAGAATGAGGTCTAAATGTGTTTGTCTAACCTAAAAGTGATCTAAATATGATTTATTACTATGTGTAATGTATTTTTATTGATATTTTTATGTTTATATATACTTATATAATTATTTTTCCAACCAAGAGAGTATGTGAGAAAGTGACTTGTCTTTATACAAGGTTTAATATGCCTAATTGTGTGTAGCATATATGACACCTATGAGTGAATAAGAGGGAATATTATGAAGGATTAGGATGTATTGAAGATGATAAAAATATGTTATAGATAATATTATTGGCATATAATAGTATTTCTCCATCTGGATGTCAAGGTTAGTTGATCGGCCTTGTAAGAGGCATATTGAGCAAAGAGGCCTAGAAGGACGTGTGAGAGAGATAGAAGTGTGTGAAGAGAAATAAAAGGTGATCATCATAATTTGAGTGAGAAATATGTGTCTAAAGGTTATCATAGGTTTAAGGTGTATGATTTTTTATTGAGTTACCTAGGGGGTTGGTGCCTCCTTGCAAGTTGGTGCTTGTTAAAGGCCTAATTGAATTAGTGCTTGACTAATGATGGTTTGGTGCACCTTGTGGGGTTGGTGCCTTACTAAATATTAATTAATTACTTATAGTAATATATTAAAATATATATTTATTGGTTTTTATCCCCCATGGGTTTTCCCACATATTTCTTGTGTTCATATGTTGTATGCTTATATGGATGTTTAATTATGCATTGGTTGATGTTTATGTTTGAATGAATGCTTCATGAATGATAAGTGAAATCAAATTATTTTTTTAGGAAAATGATTCACCCCCCCACCTCTCATTAAATGTTCTCAAAACATCCTCCTAATTGAAAATTATGTAGTTTAATTCAACTAGGATAAAATATTATGGTTCAACATGGCTTTTGAAGATAAGTTTAACCCTGAAGGTTACTTTAGTCCTGTATCTAGTTATTACTAACATATGTGACCAATCTAAACATAAATACCCACCCATATTTTTCATGAAGTCTCAAGAGAGAAAAATGTCAAAATTTGGAGGTAAGTCAATGACTATGATATCTTACATAATTGAGAGGCTTGGGCATGCATGCAATGTAAGATTCAAATCATGGATGATTCTCAGTAATTTGACTATCATGTGGTCAAGATGGACCACTCCTTTAGAAACAATAAAATGCATAATATCAATCATATCTACAATCTTCTTTGGCATCATCAAGTTGATTTCACCCAAGTCAACCATGAAATTATGTACTAGGTGTTGGTTGATGATGAAGGAGATGTATAATAGGGGAAGCTTGATGCTACTATGCACTTGTACTTACCCTGAGTTGGGTCTTCATAAACTCATAGAGATGGAAGGCATAATTTGGGATGCATTATACACTTGAAATATTTATAGAGTGTCTTTTAGTAAATTCCTTTCAGATAGAATTGAAATAGTATCCCAAATGGTTACATTAAGGATTATCTTCTTCATTTATTATACTATGTTGAAGGGAATATGAGATCCCTTCAACTATTGCTTATGTACATCGACCTCTTCTCTTTCTAAAACCTAGTTTATGTGCAGTAGAGATTGTGTAGGCACCTTATCTTGGATATCTATGTGAATGACATGGGGCATTGAAGTTAAGGGTGCTAAAGTTAGTATTGTCTCATTTATCACTCTTATTTATAATCTTATATTAAAATTAATTGGGGTAATTACCCCACTTAGTGCACCAATTTGACTCACATAGTTGAGGTTGTCTGCTTTCCAACTGATGAGAGTAGACCCAACTTGTTTCTACATTAGTCCTTGAATTTATCCTTCATATGGATCTATGTTATTTTTTCTCTCTTGAGGATATGATGAACTTTGCATCAAGAGAATTTGGTTCATGGCCCCATTCATGCATGTAGCTTGATTATGTGATTGGTCATATGTAAAACACCATTCGAGATCCTGTGAAATATTTTATACACTAGCAAAAGTGATCTATAAGAATTAGTGGCATCAAATTTACATTCATAAGGCATTATTTTGTATGTGATCTGATTTTATGCTTGTGTACCACCTTAGTGAGGAGGTCTACTTAACTGGTATAGCTAAGTGATGGGTGGATAAGGTCTAGGTTATTGTGCTTAATACCTTTTAAGAGTGATAAGCTCATTCCTAAATCTTTGTAGTAGCATTTTAAACTCATTCAATTCATTAAGGGAAATAATATATGAAGTTGGTGAGATCACTATGGTAGGGATAGGAGATAACATAGGTTGTATAGCTGAATGGATAGGAAGAGGCTCTAAGAATAGAGGCATGGGGGTATAGATGCAATATTCCCTAATTAGATTAAGCAATTTTTTACATGCATAATAACTTCATAATCATTAGGTATCATTATGCCTCCCATGGATTGAATCATCAAAACTATGTCATTATTAATATATTTTAGAAAATATAAAAATGTGGTGTTGGGAGATGGATTACAAATAGGTGAGATTCTATCTCAAACTCTCTAGAACCTAAAATTGAAATCAATCATCATTTCATGTAGGGATTACTTTATAGTCATGAGCTACTTTATCATGGATAAGTGGTAACTTTGATCCTAAAATTACTTGCATAATTCATCCTTGAGTTCATCCTAGTTACGAATAGAATGAAATATCAAGCCTTGGTACAATTCAAGGGCTTTACCTTTGAAACAAGAGGAAAGTATCTTGAGTATGACATTATCTTCACTGATATGGTACACTATGCAAATATTCATGATATATTTAATATGCACCATAGGGGAAGTTGTATTCTTTCCAATAAATTAGGATAAGATTTTATGGGCTATAACTAGAATGTCATCATACTAGGAAATAATTAATAGATTACCTCCATTTAAAGTTAAAAATAATTGATTTATTTATATAACCATAAATGGTATAAGGAATAAGCTTCCTCTATGTGTGTGAAACCTTCCTAATGGAGATGTAAACTATGTTTTGGGAGATAACTATCTTGAATTCTTCCTTCTTCTAAAAGTGAAGGAAGATACTCTTACTCTTCTTCTCCTAGAGGGTGTTTTAATATAAATGAAATGGAAGTCATTACCTTTTGTATATGATCTTTTTCTTCTTTGAATGTAGGTAGGGGCTAAAAATGATTGAAGTCACCAGGTGATCTTACTGAGTGTCTACTACACTTATTAGTTAAGGGTAGTACTAATTTCTTAGCCTTTTATTCAAATTAATCCCATTGAGCATGCCATAAAATATTTTCATTAAAAATATCTACCTATTGATTCTTTATTTCACATGAAAGTTTTATGATGGGCCCCAAGAATCAATGCATTATAGAGGGTGCAAAAAAGTTTAGCACTAGGTGTGAAAGTGTTATCAATCACTTATGTGCACTGATCATTGGTTATCTTGTCACAATGATGGGAATCTCCCCATGGTGTGGGACACTTTCACTCTTTTGGATGATCCTTTGGAGTAGGTTGGATTCCTTCTATTCTAAGTGAACTTGGTTTAAGACTAGTGTGTAGGAGGTAAATATACTATTAATCTAAACATAAGTTTTTTAATGGAAAAGGGAGGGATAAGGTAAGAGAGTGCTTAAAAATAAAAATATGATACACCAAGAATAGAATAAGCACTCTCGATGCCATGACCATGCTATAAATACATAAGAATAAGATGTTATCACATGAACTCTACCAAGGCCACTAAAAATATGCAAGTATTTCTCATAGAGGTATGGTAATGCAATAAAACATGAAGAGGGATGACGAGTGATACATAGATGATGTCTATATAGACCTGAATGTGCATAGGATATGACCTATAAGTGATTTTTGAGTTCCACATAGAGGTGTTTGGAATGGACAATGATGAGAGGGATCAGTATTACCCACAAACAAGGATAAAAAACATAGATAACACATAAGGTGTAAGAATAATATAGATATGTGAGATTAAATCTCATTAACATATAAGGTTTAACCAATATAAGTTCTCTTGGAGAGTAAGTTTTGGCAGTGTTAGGTTGCCTAATAATTTTGACCCTTTTTACACTGAAGAATAAGGATTTTATAATATCAATATATTTTAAAATTAATACACCACTTGGGTTTGTGGATATAACCTTGAATTTCATTATATTTTTATGCCCATGCTTCTTGAATTTTGTCTAGTGATTTAGATTTGGGATTTGGTAGTAGGGTTCATTATAGATCCACGTGAATGTTTAAGAGTGGAAGATTATTAGAAAAGCTAAAAGGGTGGCATGCACTCATATTTTGATGCCTAACTACTTATACATTTACTTATCCTAGAAAGGTCTTCAAATGCTACTCAACAACTTTTCCAACTACCTCTTTATACCTTGCTACCACTTTTCAATCACTATGCAAGCATCCCTTAAATTTCCACATCTTTGCTTTGTACTTAGGATCCACTTTAGTCCATGAAGTATTACATGTGAAAAATATTTTAGAGTCTATGATGTATGAGATTGTAGAATTAAAACTCTATTATTTGGTAGGATACTTCATATTAAAGGTATAGGGACCCTTTAAATAGGTAGGTGCATGAAGATAGAAGGAGTTGGGTGCTCCTTACAATTCTAAACCACTTCTTGTGATCCTCTACCTATGCTATCTAAATACTAGGGATCTATAATCATGAAATTATGTACCACTTGGCTTATGTGATGAATAACCTAATGTGGGATGCACATATATAATGTCTAGTGGGCATGATTCATCACTTAGTCAATGTGCATGTCTATGATGACTACATTGGGCATGGGTACATATGGGAGGCATATGTGCATGATTTACTTAAATAGACTAACATTTCATAGGTGATCAAATATTATATAGGGGTTTTGTGAGTTATATCAAATATGGGGGTAACTTAGTAATTTAACAATCCATTATACCCTTGAAATTCTATGCATTAGTTTGAGGATTTAAGGACTGAGTTTTATGAATAATCATTAACAAATTAAGCACCCCAAAACCCTCTTAAAACCCCATTGGTAGGGTTTTTACTATCTCAAAAAGTTTTAGGATTAATGGATGTAATTGGTTGGTTTTTTGATATACTCATGGGTTTAAATATCCCTCTCATATAATTATCCATCACCAATTGGCATGTTTGAGTATCCAATGTATAAAAAAGAGTTGTGTTTCATTATTATTGAAGGTGATATGCAAGGTTCTTATTAGTTTGAGTGTTTTATCACTTCAAGTTATCTATAATAAATTGATATCAACCTCTCACTCCTCCTATCACCCTCATTATACCATCTAGAAGCAAATGAGCCAAAACCATGAGGGGAGAGAAAATATCATACATTCAAAAGGGTTGTTGTAGGTTATAGTCTAAGGTAGACCTTGTTGAGGCCATGGAGAGATAAAACAAAGGTTTTAAATAAACTAAGAAGATCTATTATGGTATTCATCAAGATTCCTATTAGCCTTATTAAAATTCGTATAAATTGGTCTTCTTGAGCCATCTGATTGTGTCATGCTTCTAATGAGAATGTGTAATGACTTATAGGTCTGTCTGTAGGTTAAGAGGATCCAATATCAAATTTTCAAGTGAACATGAGTTTTAAGAGACTCATAGGTTTTGTGATACCTCATAATAAGGTCTTATAATTTTTTAATTCCATAAGAATCACATAATACACTAGAATGGTTAAGAAAAGTCTGAAAGAATACCTAAGGCTAATGCCAAGAAAGTGAGCTTGAATGGGCATGTACGTACAAAAAAAATGACTATCAAAGTTCAAAGAGATGCAGAAGGCATGGATAAAACACAAGATTTTTTGAAGAGTCTTTTTATGATATTAAATCATGGCCCACCAACTTATTTGATGTAAGGGTGCACTAGGTAGGGTAAATTTTAGCAGTAAATATTCATTAATTCACAAATATTCCAATTTTGAAATTTATTTTTGGAAATTTTGTAGGGTCACTACATAGGTCCAAATCACCTAAAATTTTAGAATGTAAATTATTTTTTGGGTTGGCTCACTAAATATTTACAATAATTTCTTAGTTAACCATTCAATTTTCCACATATATAGTACATAGGCTACCATTGGTAACCATCAAAATATACTTTTGGTAACTACCCCACAATATCAAATAAGTATTCAATAGAAAATAATATGAAATAGAATAACAAAATACACACTGAAATCAAATTATTTCATCTGAATGGTAGCATTTAATTTATGATTGATCAATCAAATTGAATGATAACATCTACACTACAACCAAATGATAAAACTAGATGACAACATCAACACTATAAACAAATGATAGAACTAAATGGTAACATCCATGATATAACTAACCAACTTAACTAAATGGTATCAAACATGCTATAAACTAACCAAATACAATTGGATGACAATATATTGGCTACAATAAAATGAAGTGGAACTAGACAATGACATTTTAGGCTCTAGTTGAAACCAAATTATAGCATCCTTACTCATCATGGCATCTAGTGGAAATAGTAAAAGGATCAACCAATTATCAATAAAATTTAGTATATTATCTTATTTTAAATATCCAATAAAAAATCCCACATATCCATAATGTACTTAAAATATAGGTACTTATTACTTTTTTAGATTGTATCAAATTTTATATTAACTATTAAATAATATGAAAAATATTTTACATGCAAAAATACCCACTGATCATGATTGTATCTCATAATAAATAATTAACCAAAATAACATGTCACCACATAAATATTATATTTATGATGATATTCTACCACTTTAATATGCTCATCTAGTTTTTGATAAAACGATCATGAAATTAAAATGCAAGAATAAATTATTGGTTTTCATCAAAAACCTAGCTCAACTGAAAACTCCACTCAAAAATATTTTGAAAGGAAAATAGTATATGGACACTTGGAAGGTCCTTTAATGTGTATTATGAAATATAATTTCCCTTCATTGAACCCGTATAGCTTAAAAATGGTAATGATACTCCAACATAATACAATGTACAATATGTAGCTTGAAACTAGGAACACAACACATAATGCAACTTAAGTTGGACATAATTGAGAAACATTGTGGAAAAAGATATGTGACAATGAAGAACACATGTGGACAAACTCAAAAAACACATGTGTAAAAATGCAAAATAATGCATACATGTAAGATATGTACATGAGTATGAAAATAATAAGAAATGTCAAAAACATATTATTGAGAAAGGGGGAACAATTGAAGATCAATTTGGAAAATTTATGCAATTCCATCTCAAGGCCAAATATATAAATTTCTATATTATATACCACATTTTAAAAAGGGTAGACCTATTTCTAATTTTTTAGATTATAATATTTTATTTCAACATAATGGATTTCTTGATATTCCACAATCACATTGATCAAATAGTAGTGCTTGATGAATGGGAAAATGTCTAGAAATGTTTAAGGAGGATTTGAAATAAAATGTTCAAAATTCATTGTTTATCTCACTAACCATTAATGAGGTCATAGTAATTGAAAACACATCCTAGGTTTGAATGCATCTTTATACCTTTTAAGACTATTAAAAACACATCTTAAGTTTGCATGCATCTATATACTTTTTAGAACTATTGAAGGAAACCTCATCTATTAGTAGTTGATAAAATGATAGAAAATTTTAATGTTGAAAACCTTCACAAATTGGTTGTATCTAATTTATAAGATAACACTAGGATGGATGATTATGAAATAGCTAAAAAGCTAGTGTGCATTGATGTTGATGGTGTATCAATTATGTAGGGGCATATAAATGGTTTATTTGTCTAAATGCAAACAATAGTTTCCCCATATATTAATATGATTCATTACATGGCTCATATGATGAACATTACATACAAAATACTTAGAAAAAAAATTAATGCTACTAACGTGGAAGAGTTCATTTGTCACTTACATGATTATATGTCAAACAGTCCAAAATGATTTTCAAAGTTCCAAAAAATACCAATAGGAATGATTGATGGTAAAAAAATTATTGAAAAATGTTGATACAATATGAATTTCTATGTATGAACCTACATGCAATTTTTTTGAAAAATATCCATAACTATTGTAGAGAAGTTGACAATGCAAAAGATTTATTGTACCATTTAGCAGATTTAGAAAAATTACTGATATTATGTGGAATTATGCCAATATTGAAAGAAATGAATTTTTTAATGAAATATGTTCATGATAGATCCATTTATATTGTTGTCTTCATACAGTTGAGAAAACAAGTATGCCAATATTTAGATGTATTATACACTTCAAATGAAAAGTTTCAAGGACCTATTTTTAGTAGTTGGAAAATTTTGATAGATTTTAAGAATCTTGAAAATGATTTGAAATTGAATATAAATAATCATATGTGTGTCTTCATTAATGGTAAGGAGATACCAATGTATACTTTCTAAATTATTCCTAATCTTGTGGGATCTAAAATTGAAGAACTACCTATAACACATATTCTATATGGTAATGTTATACCTGGAACATGGATGAAATTGAGTATAATCTCATAAAACATATCTACCAAGATGAGAGATAATTTTATAATTCATGATTTTCTTGAGACAATGGCATTTTTGAATCCCATATTTTAGAATAGTGATAATGGTCAAAAGATGATTAGCAATTTCTTTCACAAATATATGGGCT
The DNA here is from genome assembly GCA_037957365.1 of Torreya grandis. Classification (NCBI taxonomy): domain Eukaryota; kingdom Viridiplantae; phylum Streptophyta; class Pinopsida; order Cupressales; family Taxaceae; genus Torreya; species Torreya grandis. The sequence continues at coordinate 607,710 of JARHVA010004082.1, read as the reverse complement.
CTCTTGTTAAACACCTTAATAAATATATAGAGGTCAATGGAGTTGAAATAAATGTTATTTTTGGAAAGGATTTATGGGAATCTTAGTCAACACATTTATAAATTACAATATTTGAGTAATATCACCTTCTAAGTGAACCAATAGAAAAAGGGGTAATTACATAGCTATGGAAAAAGCTTTATCCTAGTAGTATCCTACATGAAGTTATTAGTGAGTATTTATCATTGTATGAACTTTTTAAAACAACTATTCTTATATTAGTGGAAGATGAAGGAGTATTCATTGCATTATCTTTCATTAAGTCAAAACTTTGAAACAAATTGGATAAAAATTTAGAAACATATTTGAGATTGTATGTTTCACATTATGTTGTGGACATGTTTCCTTATGAAATAACATTATCAACATGGAGTTATCTAGCTAAAAGAAGAGGAATCATTAGTATAATGACCAATAGAGAGGATGTAAATATTGACATTGAAAATTCCATTGACATGGTAGTTGCAAATGTCACTTTTGATGAACATGTTTATGTAGGATTGTTTCAACTACCTGAGTTTTAGTTGTATATTTATTATAATTATAACTTTAAAAAATTAAATTTCATATAATTTTTTATATTGTAAAACATTTCAAATATTGAATACATTAAATGTTTTGATATCATTATCATTTTAAATATTTATTACATTCATCATGTAAATCTCCCTTTTATTTAATTGGTTCCTCAAAATTTCAAATGGGTCATAATATTTTTGTATTTTTTTAAGATTTTATTGTTAAATACATATCTTTATTACATTTGAAAAAAACATAAATTTTATATTATCTCACTATATTATTAGTTTTATCCTTAAATTTTAGTTTTAAAATATGAATATTAAAGTCAAATACCAAGATGATAGAAGACAACAATCCTATTGAACAACATGACCAAATTAAGAAATAAAAATAGATAAAGAAGATTCAAGTGTAGAAAAACAACCTAGGAAAAACCTTAATAATTGAATTGGAATAAATTCTCATAAAAAAAAATGTTTTACATATTTTATGTCAAATAGACCAAAGAAGTTTCCATTAACAAGTGACCAAAAACAAACCATAATTATTACCTAAACTCTACATCCATAATAATTATAGATTTTCCATTATCTAAAATAATTATAATGATTGAGAAAGATGAAAGCACTATTTTACTCAAATTTCTCCTTGTTTCTTAGTTTATGAAAGTATAAGTAAAACTAAAAGAAAGGGGTGTGTAAGGGTACCTGGTTGAAAGTGCACATGCATTGATCCAGATGAAGTGAGATCTCCTCTTTGCTAGGGAAAAATACCTACAAATAAGAAAGAACTAAAAGAAACATATTGGTTAGATAATAGGATGGGGGGATTGCCTAGCATATGATAGATATGAGAATGTAATAGCTTATTAGGATGTCTATCAATCCCCTTTTTGATAAAATGTTTGGTATAAATAAATGAATGAAAAGTTGGATAGCATGAAAGTAATTGAAATAATTAATTAATTTCAAATGAAATACAATAAATATAATAAAATAACATTAATTAAAACTATATATTATTAAAATAAATGTTTGGGTCTAATCTAGTTGTTATTTCTGGTCTATGGGGTGATAGGGACACAAAAATAGAGTTCTAGTTCATGTTTGGTTGAAGGTTTAGTTCTTGGTTTTGGTTGTAGATAGGTAAACATTAATGGTTAAGGTACCTGATGGTGATTGGGATAATAATAATAATAATAATAATAATAATAATAATAATAATAATAATAATAATAATAATTGATTTATTGATTGAGGTCACTGAAAATGGCTAGGCTAACCATCGATGGTTATTTATTACTTTTGGGAAAGGTCTAGAAAAATGGGTTACAATTTGGGTGAAAGATTAAACAAGGAATTAGAATAGGTTTAAAAGGTAGAGGATGAAATGTTGGTAGGTTTTAGTAAATGTAATAGACTTAGAAGAGAAATAAAGGAATTGAAAATAAATATAAAATATTTGCTATCAAATCATGAGGAAAATGGTAGAAAAGACCTAGAGGAATTCCACCAGTGTAACAATACTCCAACTTACAAGGATGATTTAGGAAGAGTTTTGGTTGTTATTGTTGAATAACTATAAATATATTTTGGTAGAATGTATTTATATATTTTTGGATCAGATATTCTTCCTATAGATCTATATTTATAGGATTAATTTACCAAATGGAGTGGAAGAAGTTGCTAAGTAGGTAAGGGATAAAGATGCTAAGTTGGGTGCTACAAAGATACTTTGTATTTCCAAATGAAAAGGTTACAAAATTGAGTGTGAAGTTAATCTTGTACTCAATATATAATTTTTTTAATAAAGATAGGGGATCTAACCATTTATGATTAGGATGATCATCAATGGTTACTCTAACCATCCGCAATTGAGGGTCTAAATGAAAATGGGTGAAATATGGTAAAAAATAAACAGGTTAAAAAAGTTTAAGTTAGCAAGTTATAAAGGTGGGCTAGGTTAACTAGGTGGTTAACTAAATATAGTGTTAGGTAAAGGTCCAAGGTATTTTTGACATAAAAAATGGTCAATTTTTGAGTGTCTACATTTTACCCCTTTTTATTATGTAGCTTTGGGTTAATAAGTTGTAAAATAAAAATAGAAGTTATGTAAGGTTGAAGGTGAAGGGTGATGGATGAGCTGACTCTAGATGCTCTAAGAAAGTGAATGTTACCTACATAGTTCCATGGATGTATTGTCGAAAAATAAATTTAGGCCAAATGTAATCCTTGAATAGTTCATGGGTATGTTACGAAGAGTAGGTGTGCTTCAAGTGTAAGGTAGTGATATTAAACTAGGTTGCCCTAAATTAATGAATCACATGGTTTGGTTTGAGTGAAGGTTTATGGAGAAAGTTCATCTCTAAAAGGTCTGATTACCCTAGGTATGGGAGGAGGTATCCCCCCTCAACCTTGGAGATAATGAGATGAGTTTAAATTGGGTTAGGGTTTGATAAATGGTAGATGATAAGCCATGAGGTGGGTGATAAAAAAGTGATGTTGGGAATTTGAGACACAAACATGCACATAAAATTAAACTAAGTGTGATATCCAAAATTATGCAAAGACTAAGATTTCTATGTTGATAATAATAAGGCCAAGTTTTAGGATAAGTGATAAGGCTATTGGTCTCCAATATTGGTCATAGCTGATTGGGTCACACTTGTCAAGTGTCCTATAGAAGGTTATTGTTTACTTAGGTATCTAGGGTAGAAAGTACTTTTTAATAAAAACACAAATGGTTGGGTCATGCATGAGGAGGTGTATAATGAAAAAGTTTAACATAGAAAAATTGGTCAAGGTGGTCATCATGACCAAATCAAGGTTGTCACAAACTATGTGATAAGTTGGATCAAAAGGGGCCAACATCAAGGTGGGCATGGTTGAATGGTTGGGTGGTTTGGTGGAAAAGGATAATCTCTAAGATTTAAGGCAGAAGGTAACTCCCAACTACATTGGTGGATGAGGTTAATCTCCATAATTTAAGGGAGATGATGACTCCCGAATAAGTTGGTGGATGTCTAAATGGGTTTTCCTAATAGGGTCTACCACTTATTTTGGTTTGGGTTAATAGGGTTGATAAAGTTGATAAGATACTTAATGTTGGATTTGATAGGTTAGGTTGAGTGGATAAGGTTTATTGATAGGTGGTTGGGTAGATAGGTGTTTTAATCATGATAGGTAAAGTTCAATAAGTTTGATCGATAGGTAAGGGTTTGATTTGGTAAGGTTAGTTAAATAGGTATATTTGATAGGTTAGGTGAAGTTTATAAGATGGATTGATTGTATAGGTTGGGTAAGGTAGGTAAATTTGGTTGGTTATTATTAGTTGATAGGTTTGATAAGTTGAACTTGGTAGATAGATAGGCTAGGGTGATGGTTATTAGTTTGATAAGGTAGATAAGGTTGATAAGCTAAATTCAGTTGATAGATTAGGTTAGTTAGGTAAAGTTGACAAGGTAGGTTAGTATGGTGGTTGGATACCCAAATGGTTGAGGGGGTTGGATAAGTTAACGTTGAGATTGGTAAAAATAATTGTTAAGTTGGTGTTGATGTGTGACTAGTTATATAGGATGATGGTCAAAAGGTTGGCAAAGTAGGAGAAGCGAAATCTCCAAAAGGGTGGGGTTGTTTTGGTTAAGTTGAAGGTTCATAGGGGAAGGTAATCCCTAATGTTTTGATGGTTAGGGTAAGTGGGTGGTTTTAATGGCTTAAAATGAGGAAGACACATCTCCCTAGGTGACCATGAAAGTATAAGGGAGAGGTTAAACACCCCTATTTACAAAGACCATGATGGAGATATGGGTGTGTTTATGAACACAAAACCCTTTTCATGCTTTTTATTTATTGTTATTTTGATGGTTAAAAAAGGTAACTTGATAACTGGTGTCAAGTAAGCTCAATATCCCTTGATTTGTGGAGGTCAAAAATGGAAATAGATGGTAAGTAGTGGGTGATAGGTATGGAAATCTTCCTATGGGGATAGCTTTCCTCTTCTATAGGTGACCTAGGAACCATGATAGACAAGTTTGTGTCATATGCTAGGTGTATTCTAATTGATGTGGGAAGTCTATTGATGAAAATTAAATGTAGCTTTCTCAAGATGGTTTTTTTTTTCTTTTGATTTTTTTTGATATAGAGTCTTATATTGCTTGTTTTTATATGCTGGTGAAGCTGATCAATGTAGGAAGCTTCAAAGGATTACTTTTGAAAAAGTTAACCTAGCCATCCTTCATTGGGTTTGTTCATATTTGATATTTTTCCTTCAAGTGAATAGTCTATTTTAAGTTTAAGCACTTTTGATTGTTTTGAATAAATGTCCTTCAAGGGAATAGTCTGTATACTAAAAGTGTTGACCCAAGTGATATTGTGGTATTCCAAATATTTATATGCTTACTTAGACATGGAACATTTATATAGGCCTAAGGTTTTCCTTTATGGAGGCAAATTTATGGCTTAAGAAGGTTGATGACATGTGGAGAAAGTGGTTTTAAAGTGACAATGACAATGGGATTCTATTTGATTAGAGATGAAAAGTATCGATGAGGATCATGCCATGCATAGAGCCATGGTATCCATGCTTAGGATTAGGCAAAGTAGGTAATACATAATCACATGATGTTATTTTCAAATCAGTTTTTCTTAAAGAGAAAGAGATGAAGGTGATTGAAAATAAGGGATGAGCTTTAAGTTAGACACAAAATGATAAGGAACTTAGTTTAACCAAGGAATAGACATGAAAGCAAAGCATTTAAGAGGTTCAAGCTTGATATGCCCCAGATCCATGCTTGCATGGATGGGTAATGTAAATTAGAAGAGTATATGTTGCCTAGTTACCTTGTGACAATTGGGTAGATGGTGAAAAGGTATGGGTTGACAAAAAAGGTGAGGTTGGTTAGGTGAGAGTTTAACGAAGGAAGATAGTTTAAAAAAGGAAAATGTGTAAAAGGTGGTCAATAATGGCTAAGGTTAAAATTATTTGGTTGGTTGGTTAGTGGGTGGAGAAGGTAATCTCCAATAGATAGGTTGGTAAAGAAAGGTAATCTCCAAATAGACTAGTTACAAGGGATAAGGTGATTCTCTAATAATTTTGGTTGGGATAAGGAGAAAGGTAATCCCCAAGAGTTCAAGGTTGGTTGGTTGATATGTTTTTTTGGTTGGTTTGGGTTAAGTGTGTTTGATTTCTTGGGTAGTGTTGATAAGGTTGGTTAGGTTGATAAATGGTCAAAGGCTTATGGAGGGAAAGTTTCCCTAGTTTTCTTTTTCCATAGTGTTGGGTGAATATTTTATCATCAACTAACTGAAGGCAAAATGGGTATATCAACCATAGTATAATGAGATAAATCTCTCCTTTTAGCAAGGGGAGGCTCCATATAAACTATAATACACTAATATAAATTGAAAATATACTCAAGGGTGAGATCATACCATCCATCTCTCTTTTTTTAGAGATGATGTTCACAAGGTAAAGTAAAATTCATGTGCAATAACTAAAAGCATTCCTCTTCTTTTAGAAATGATGTTCAGTAAATGGTAGGAAACCTTCTTGGGAAGTAACTAGATCCACAAGAAACCCATGAAAACACAAAGTCTTTCATTGCTTCTCTTACTGATTTAGGACTAGTAAAACTATAGAATGAAGTGCAGCTCGAAGTCTCCACTAAAAACCATAATAGAGTATAAGATCACAAAGGATAAAAGTATTACAAAGCCTTCTAATACCCTTTTAACCAAAACATAAGAAACACAAACTAAAGGTAATTATAGTAGCACAAAATCTTCATAATTAACTTTTGAACATCGCCCCAATAATTTCCACACACTCTGCTTATTTAATCAAAAAGATAAGATATTATTAGGAAAAATGACATAAGAACAATTCCCTAAATAACACAAGTCATTCCAATGCAAAGTTTGAAAAGTAACCCGCTTTCTCATTCATTCAAGAAAATATGATTTACAATCTCAACTCAAAGTCTCAAAAGGCATCTCAATTTGGTAGAGTTTTTGCTTCTGATCACCAAAATATATAGTTTATAAAAGAGGCTCTCTTTATTTATATAGAGAATCCTTGAAGATTTAGAAAAGACTTAAATATTCTGACCTAGTCAAAGATAGAAGTCTTTGTTGACTTTAGACTTTCCATATTATTACATGTAATTACACATGACAAAAGTACATGTGCAAATGTCCAAAGTGATTACAAAAGTGCATTTGGAAAAAAGGAAATTAAATCAACAAAAAGTTGATTCAATTTGGAGCTCCATCTTTATTTACATGATCATTGTACATGGTGATAGCTACTTGTATCCTGATACTCTCTGGAGTAACAGTATTCTTGAAAATCATCTTCACCCTAATTATGGCATCTTTCACTACTATGACCAATTTTGCATGACTAGTTAGCTTAGTTTTTAGATAATCTAAAGTTAACTGATTATCTAATATATTATCCATAGAGGCCACTGAGAATGGTTTATCTTCAAATTCCTTTAAGAACATACCTTTGAATTCCTAAACAATTTCTTCTGCTGAAAGGAATTGGTTGTCTTGCGATGTAAGCTTATAAGTCAGCTCCTCTAACTTTTGCAACATACTAAAGTCACTTTGTTCACTAAGGTCCTTTGATGATTTGAGGTCGATGATCAATTCCTTAAGCACCCAACTCCTATATATCAATGCTTCTTTTGTCTCAGTTTAAGGGTCTCTATCAACAATGATGCCAATTGATACTAGGGTGTTTATCTTCAACTTCTTCATATCCACCGACTTATCATGATACTTTTTTATGCTTTCAATATCTTGAGAAATGATATTAATAAGGTCATCTAATTCTACTCTCACATTCCTCATCTTACCCATTTTTTCAGACAACTCTGTTTGCAAAGAAATTCCTTATGTATGCATCTTGTCGAAGTACTCTTCAAGTACTTTTCCCTTGAGATAGGTCTTTTCTAGTTTCTAAATCATGGGGTCATTGATGGAGACAGCCAATAGAGTTACTATGTCTAGAGTGAAAGTTATTCTCCTTATTACCATAGTCAGTTATTCCACCATTGATTTATAATGGTCCTTCTTCTCTCTTTCTCTATCAAACTTTTAAACCAAGATATCCATAGTTGATTGCATATCACTCTTAGTGATTTCATGAGTTAACTTTCCTAATTCAATTCACGAGATAGAGTAATCATTTACATCAAAATTTTCAAGAGTTACATCATGTGGAGGTTTTGCTATTTCCAAAAATTTGTGCCCTTTATCTTCAATCATCTTTGAATGAATTTTTGGCTTTTTGGGAGCCTTGACTTTTACTAAAACCATTTTAGTGAAATCAAAGTCATCTAGGGAGATGGCCTATTTCTTCCTTTTGGTCATATAAGTTGACAACCAAGGTGGGAGGGTAGAAGTACTTACATTAGTATCAATCTCCATAGTTGGTGTTACTAGATTTGCACCTACACTAGTGGTGGAAAAAATGGGTGGACTACCAGTAAGACTACACCTGCTACTGAATGATCAAAAGTAGAACTATTTCTGATATCAAAAGATGGAGCTAACAAATAGGGCATTGATCTTGAGGAATGAAGAATATCTCTAGAATCACCTTGAGGGTTGTAATTAATGATTTTGGAAGGAGAGGAAGTTCTAGAAGAGGGAACACTAATCAAAGAAATAGGTGGAGTTATAATAGGTGTGCTAGGAGAGGAAGAAGAAATTCCCACTTCTGGCTATACACCCACGTACAGAGATAGAGTTTCCTTTTGTTGTTGATCTATGGGCCTATCATTAGTCTCCATTTGCTACACTATTGGTTCTTTGGTGCTTTGCTTTTCAACTTCCATGTCTATTGTTCCTAGTTCTTTTTCTATAACTTGTGACTTCTTTGTCACGAAGATGATCCTAGGCTTATGTGGCCTATTAGAAGCAAGGACATCATTTTTATTCTTCATCCTATTTTTCCCTTCTTATTTCTTCTTGAAATTTAGCTTTTGATCTTATGATGAACTCTTTTAAGGTGATTCCCTTATTTTCTAACCAATCATTGGTGTTTTCCAATATTGGTTCAAACCTTTTCCTCAAAGAAGTTAACTCCTTCTGAGACCATTAGATTGGGGGAAGAGGGATATTAGTCATTTGTTCAATATGGTATCTATTGTTGATAAAATATCCATCATCCACTATATTATTAGGGATATCAGTGACTCCCAGATATTTTATCTATTCAAGAGACAATCTATTATAGTTCATTTTTTTGATGTCTTCTACAGTCCTCAAGTCAACCCAAACATCTTCAATCATAGGCTCATGAAACTAGGTCTTCCTCTTGATTATATCTTTTACACCTCTATAGTCAAATTTTTGTCTTCTTTTGAAATGCTTCATGGTTACAAGTTACATTTCAGTCTCCATAACTCTAGCTTTTCCAATAGTCAATATTGAGAACCTACCAATTTCAATCGAGAACCTGAAACTAAGTTTCTTGAGTTTCATCTGCTTATTGTGTATGATGATTATTTGCATACATAGCTCCATCAAGACCAATTTGTCTGAAGGGAATCTTGGGAGCATATAAGGATGACCTTGGAAAAATCCAACCTACAGATAAGAAAAAGAAGGGAATTTTAAGAACATACATCTGAAGTCATTCACAACTATCTAGGCTTCGTCTGACATTTTTTTCTATATTAATTTGGGATCAAAGAGACACAAAAATACTAAGAATAAAACATCATTTCCCTTTTAAAATGATGGATAGAACCCTTCAATGTCAACTGAGGGTAATATTGATATACTGGGGTTATTCTCATATCTCCTTCTAATTTAAACATGGGAAGGTTCTCATTGACGTCACAATATACACTAGGTATGAAGTCATGTAGAATTTAGAAGTAGTGGATACTTTCATCAATTGCTCATGTAGAGCATTATTGATTTGTTCTCCCTATAAAATGACTTGTTTGCCTTCGAGAATTATCTTAATGAATGGGTAAATGCACTCGTGAAATAGTGAGGAAGAAGGTAAGCCTCTTACCCTACTGAGAAGGGTGATCAGGTCACTGACTTCTATGAAATCACTTCTTGGAAAGCTTCATGGCCATCTTGACAAGTTCACCCTTGGAGCCTTGATCCATCTATTGTTGATTCCTTTCTTCACTCTTTTAGGGTCTTTGTCATATTCCATTTATGTTTCAATGAAATCAAGTTTTAATACTTCAGTAGTGAGAGGGCACATGAACATCTTATTGATGAACTCAGAGTCCAGTCTAATCACCACATTACCACTAACATCTAACATAGCCTTCGTATCCTTATTATATAACTAAGTACACTAGAGAATGAACTTAGTGTTATGAGTAGCTATAGGGAAAGAAGAAACTAGATGAATATTGCTCTTTATTATCTTCTTCATTTCATGGTTGGGATTGCTTGATTTAGTTCTTTCCATGAACTCAACCATATCCATGTGGCCAATCTATATATCCTTAATGTAATCAACATTAGAAGTAACTAAGGTGATTATAAAAACATATTAATACTTGTACTTCATCATCTTCAACTTTTTTGGAGAAACCTTAGTCATCTAGAAAGGCTTTTTTCAAATGAACGTTGATGAAGGATCCTTGAGAGAAACTACAACACGAATCATGATCATGCAATCAGGGGGAAGATGGGAAATCTAGAAAAACTACATGTTGGTGATCATGACCATTGGAATGTGCTTGAAAGGGATAAGGTGTGAGTAGGCTAGAAATTCAAAGGGAAGTGGGCTTAGAAAAACAAAAATTTGAAATTTTTGAGAGGTAGGAAAATCTAAGGAAATGCATGCAGGGGTGGCAAAAATTACCTCCCTTGCATGTGAGGGAAAGTCTTTTTGCATAGACATAATTTTTTTCTATCATTGCATTTGATCTTTAGGCAGGTGCAGCAAAAATTGTTGCCTCTGTACATGCAGGAAAATTATGTAAGGGTGTCGAAAATCACCACCCTTGCATGAATGTAAAGGATTGTGTAATGGCATCAATTTTTTCCACTATTACATGGGTTCATTTGGTTTTGCGTAGTGATCAAAAAAATTAATGCCATTACACCAGTCAATGGCTTTTTTGGATTTTTAGGTCTTTCAAGTTTTCAAGGGGGAGAGGGAGGAGAGAGAAAGAAGAAAAAGGAAAAATAAAACCTAAACAAGAAAAAGAGAGAAACCCAACATTAAAGGAAAGAGAAAAACAAAAAATAAAAACCTATAAACAAAAGAGAAGAATTTAAAACCCTACCTAGCAAATCTAAATCCCATACTTGAAGCTAGAAAAATCACAATCCCACTCATTCACGCAGTCGACTAGATGTAGGGAGGAGGAGAAGACAAGATGGAATGATTCAAATAAGGCAAAAATGACATTAAAAGGGTAAAAATCAATGCCAACCACTTAGTGTGTGTGGCCATAAATGTTACATGTGAAAATTGAGATGTGCAGGGGTGGAAAAAATTGCTGCCTCTACATGAAATGTGGAAGAAAAATGCAAGAGTGGCAAAAATTGCCGCTCTTGGATGAGGAGTATAAGGGTGGCAATTTTAACTGCTCTTACATGGAAACATGTAATGGTGGTGATTATCACCACCTTTACATCTAAGCACCAAATAATGGAAGAGCAACAAAAAATGTTACTCTTGCATGTAAACAAAAAACATGTAAGGGTGGCAATTTTTGTTGCCTTTGCATGTAAATGAAAAACACTAACTCCTAAAAACTTATCAAAAACTTGATGTTCTAATTGCATCAAGACCACAACGAATTTCACATTTCTTGAGAAGTCATAATGAGAGAAAGTGATGAAATTTTTAGGGAGTTAGATGACTATGCTTGAGATCAAGAGAAGCTTGTCTTGAATGAAAAATTTAGAGTGAAATGGACAAGTTTCATAGGGGTTGTCCCAAAAATGAGCATAGCTAATTTTAGGAACAACAGTTGGCTCCTGTTGGGGAACTTTCATCAATCAAACCTTGAAATAATCAATGGGAGTAGATTCTAGTCTCTAAGTGCCTTCATCTATGCCATTATGCCATGGAGTCAAGCTAAGAAAGAAAAAGACACAAAAAACCAAACACAAATAAATAATGTAAGACTATACAAATGTCTAAATGAACTCATCTAATACTTCAAGGATTGAAGTGTTTCAGATGTTGCCCACTGTGAGGTAGTGAGAATGGTGTTCCATCTTGATATCCTAGTAAGAAGTTATTTTCACCATAGACCTATTGAATGGTAAATGGACCTCTCCACAAAGAATCAAATTTGCCATGCATTCCTTTCAGTTCTTTCCTCTTATCCCATAACAAGACTTGATCTCTAATTTGAAAATCATAAATCTTTGCTCTTTTGTCAAAGAGTTTCTTTACCTAATTTTGATGTGTAGTAATTTGGTCCACTACCATGGTTCATTACTCATTTAGTTTGGTTAGGCACATGATCCTTTTGTCAGTAGAATTATTGAAAGTTTGATCTTTAATTATCTTTGCCAACTTCAGTACTGGTAGTTCTAAGGTGATTGGTATTTCTGCATTCAAACCATATAGGAGTTGAAATGGTGACATATTTATTACCCTCTTGGGTGTAATCATGTCTACCCAAAAAGCATCGAACAATGCTTTATGCCAAGTTCTTTGATTATTATCTACTAGTTTTTAGATAATAATAACTAGATTTTTGTTGCTTGATTTTGCTTGACCATTTCCTTGCAGATAATAATCAGAGGAGTGGAAAATAAGAATCCTATAATGGTAGCAAAACTAAATAACCTCATGAGAATAGAGATAAGTAGTATTATATTTTACAATCTTAGTTGGGACCCCAAATTAGGAGATGATGTTTTTTTAAGGAAATTACATACCACTTCTGAAGTAGCATGATTAGTTGGAATGGCTTCCACCTATTTGGTAAAATAGTCTGTCACGATAAGAACATAGTCATGTCTAGAACTTGAAGATGGTTTCATGGTGCTAATTAAATCAATACCCCATTGTTGAAATGGCTCTTCAATTACTACTGCCTTGAAGGGTAATGCAGCCAATTTAGGTTTCCCAATGAATTGTTGACACAACTCACACCTATGTACCCAAGTGTACGTATCTTGAAACAGTGTAAGATAAGAGTATCTAGCTCATAAAATCTCATGAGCCATCACTAGTGCAAAAAAATGTCCTTCATAAGCCAAATTATGTAAGGAATCTAACAGTTTACTTTGTTGCACCTTATTGATACAACAAAGAAACACCCCATCAAGGCTTCTTTTGTATAAACCATTGCCCCATAAGACATAGTTAACAGCCTTCAATTTAATATTCCATTTTTATATGTAGGATAGATGGGTGCAACACTCACCATAGGTAATAAAATGAATGTTATTGGAATACCACTCATCAATAGTGGTGACGAAGAGAACTGTAGGCACATCTTCAACCTCAATTCCTTCATGTCCTATTTTGTTTGATATGTTATTAGCAATTAGTTGGCAGAGACCTTTTCCCTACATGAGATTGGTAGGTTTGATATCAAGATCAAAATCTTGAATCTTAGCAATCTAATTACCCATTTTAGTGCCAAACTCTTGTTGAGTTAGAATAGATTTCACTGTTGCATTAGGCACCAGAACAATAGTATGTGAATTCAAGATATAGAATCTAAAATGCTTTACTGCCTTAACCACAACATAAGCATTCTTCTCCATGTTTGAATATTTCAATTCATGAGCTTTGAGAGGATAGATAATAAATGATATGGGAGATTCCACACCTTTTTCATTTTGTTGGACCAAAATAGCTGAAAGTGTATGTTAAGAAGCATAGCTATATACTATGAAATCCTGGGTATACTCTAGGCAAACCATGATCAGGGCATGGGAGATCACCTTCTTGATAACTTCAAATGCTGACTTGCCTTTTACATTCTAATATAAAGTGTCTTTACCCTTCATCATATTGACAATGTGGCAAGTCTTCTCTGTGAATTCTAGAATGAATCTTCATAGAAAATTCACCTTCCCAAAGAAATAATGAACTGCAATCTTAATAGCAGGAAGAGTAATATTTTGGATAGATTTGACTCTTTTTGAGTAAATTTTTATGCCTTCTTAGGATAAAGTGTGACCGAGAAATTTACCTTTTGTAACCCCAAAAATTGACCTCTTGGGATTAAGAGAATTACCATTTTGCCGATAGTGTTCCAACACTTGTTGTAAATGATGGACATGATCAGGATGATGTTTAGAAAAAATGGTCAAGTCATCAAGATATATTATGATAAACTTCCCTATTATGTCTCTAAAGGTAAGATCCATTGCTCTTTGGACCCGTGACACCAGTATTGATCAGACCAAAAGGCATTCGGTGATATGTAAAAGTGCCTCACGGTGTAGTGAAAGCAATTTTATGTTGGTCTGCTTCATTGACTTCCACTTGATTGTACCCAGAAAAACCATCGAACATTGATAACATTTTTTAACTAGTCATTATTTGCAACACTTGATCCATGATGGGTAAGGGATAGTTATCTTTTAAATAAGATTGATTTAAGTATCTAAAATCAACATAGATACAAATTTCTACATTCTTTTTTCTCACCAAGACTATGTTAACAATCTATGTGGAATGGTGGATTGGCAAAATAATTCTTGCATTCAACATTTTTTAGATCTCAAAAAGGATAGTACCTAATATTTTAGGGTTGTATTGCCTTTGCTTCTACTTGTGAGGCAATGACCCAACTTTAAGATGAATTTCATGCCAAATTCCTTCAAGGTTGAGGGACTTCAGATCATCATAAGAATACACCAAAACATCAATGTAATGGTGAATAAGAGCAATAGATTTGAGCTTTTCATCATAAGTGCAACAATTCCCAATATTGACCATTTTGGGATTTTTTGTTGTACTCAAATTCACTTGATCAAATTCCTTGAAAGAACTTGAATCCATTTATTGCTGCTTGACATACCTATCATGCTTATCAAATAACTTTTCAAGAGAAACCAAACCTTTTGGAATTTTATTCCCTTTGAGTTGAAGAAACTCTTCACTAGTTTTTGAATTTATTTTGAGAATTGATTCCCATGGTGGAGATTCGCTACCTTAAAAATAAAGCTCCTCAATGCTGCCCATCTTTTCTAGAAAAGTAATTATTTGATTGTCATCGTTAAACACCTATAGATGATTGGTATTATTAGATACACTTGGTCAAAAGACTAGATCAATAGTGCACTTGTCCCCTTTGAGATCCTTATGGGGAACCATGAGGGTTATAGAGATAGCTAATCAATCTGCATGATCATTAAATTCTCTCAGCATAGCAAAAATATTGAAAGCATCAAAACTTTCAATACAATCTCATACTAGATTGTGATATTGTCTAAATCTTTCATTTTTGGTTTGGTACAGGTTCCTTACCTAACAAACCACTAGTTCAACATCTCCCTGATCATGAAGAATATTAATATATTTAGCGGAGCATCTTTCAATCTGAGCAGCAAAGACTCATACTCGGTGGTGTTGCTGGTATTGTTTAACTATAAATTATATGAATAAGGAAAAATTTCTCCTTGAGGGGATACCAAGACAATTCTAGATCCATAACTAATAGAAGAGCAGCTACCATCAAATTCTAAAATCTAGACTTCATTAGAATTTGGTATTTTCAAAGATTTCTCTTTGTTACTAAGGGAAGATCCTTTGTTATCTAAACTTTTCTCTAATAACTCTTCTAATTTTCTATCTAAATTTTTTGAATTGTCACTTAAAAAACTTTCATTTGATGAGCTAAAAACATCTTCACTGGTCAAAAAATAGTTACCCATTCTTGATGATTCAAATAAAATTTGAGCTTCAAGGTCTGACATTTGGGTGACAATATATTTTGACTCTTGCAATTTTTTCATGACACCTTTAATAGGTATCCTTACTTCAGACATATCCATACTCAACTCTCCACCTACATCCTTGCAAAAGTTTTATTTGAGTAAAATGCTATAAGAAGCTGGAACATCGGCCACCAAGACTATCATTTTAATCCTTTTATTTTGAAAAGCCACGAATGCAAATTAGGCATCTTTGATTTGACTTAGGAGTGGTACTTGCTTGTTCTCCATGGAAAATCATCTACCAAAATTCTTAGTTAAGGTAAGACCAAGAGAATATACTACCTTGTTGGGCATAACATTGTTAGAGGCTCCATAGTCTAATATATATTTGCTCAATTTATGACCATTTATCAAAAGGGAAACATAGAAATGTTCTATTTTCCTAGGGGAAACAAGAGGAGTAGCGATAAGATTATTCTGAGTGGATTTGTTCTTTGAAGAATTAGGAGTCATCTTTGGAAAATCTTGTCCTATAGGGATGGTTTTATTTTTTTATGTATTCATCCAACCTATCAAACTGGTTAGGATTGGCTCACAAGTACTCAACTTCGGTCATTTGAATCTTATTCTTTCTAGCATGATCAATTATATCAAATAATTGGAATGAACTAGAAATAGAAAAAGGAAGTACATCATCCTAATCTTTATTGGGTGTGGCACTGGTCTGATGAATAGACGTAGAAGATACATGATGGTTTAAGGTACTTAGTTTCTTATTGGTCATTGAGTCCTTTGATTGGAAAGGCAATGAACTCCCCAATTTAACACTTGAGACTACTGGCTAAGGTTCTTCTTCCACCTTTCTTTTATCAGCTTGTTGAGTCGACTGATTTTGGGACCTAGTAAAGATATCATATGATATATCAAACACTTCTCCTTTTTTCTTAGCTTCATCTTGGTATTACAAAAAATTGATATTGGAGTCACTAGCTAATTCTTATTCTCCTTCTACAAAGATATTAGAATCATCTTCTTGGTCCAACTTAGGTTGGAAAGAAATATCATGTTCAGTTTCATGATAATTGACTGTTGATTTGATAGGTGCTACTTTGATAGTGAGCTTCCCCTATGTGGAGGGAAGATGGTTAGATTGTCCTTGATTTTTAATAGTGCTCCCTTGATATGAATGATTGGGAAATGTCCTTTTTGGCATCTCTTGATAAGGGAAAGGAGACATACCTTGAGACATTTTCCTTTTTAGGGCTAGCAATTTATTTGTCAACTTTTGCACCATAGGATCTATGGTGCTCGTGGAAGAACTTTCAATAGATGAGGAAAATTTATTTTTATTGGAATCTTTTCTAATCTTACCTGTTAGGATAAGATCATCTTCAATCTTGGTAGCCAAATTTTAGGATATAGAAAGATCTATAGGACTAAATCACCTCAATAGAAAACTTTATAAAGGCGAAACTTGATGAAAAAGCACTTAAGATTCTCTAGTGTTGGCTGAGTGATTATAGGAATTTTGTTCCTCAACTTATTAAATTTAGCAATGAAGTCTCACATAGGCTCATGGGGTTACTTCTTAATTTGCGTAAGTTGAGCCAACAAGGCATGTGCATCTTTAGTGGGTTTGAACCTAGTCTCGAACTTGGCTTTGAGAGTGTTTCAATCAGTTATAGTTTGAGCTTGAAGGTGATAAAACCAATCCATGGCAGTGCCTTACAAAGTTTGTACAAATTGTCTCACTATTGTATCTCATATTTTACTCCTATCACACCACATGATATGTAGAAAGTAGAAATATTCTCATTAGGATGCACATTTCCATCACCATAGAATTTAGGGAAATTCTTTCTTGAACTACAAGGTAGTTCATGTAAAGGTGGGGCTAGATTGAGAGGACCAAAATAGTTTCCCCAAGGACCTTGGGCTGCCATGATATGATGATTAAAGGGAGGGATATCAAATCTTTATGAGGTGAGTATGGACAAAAATCTACTAGCACTAAGACTACAAAATTCATCTAGTATCAGAGATCTGACATTGGTAGGAGGAAAACTCCTGGTACACTGGAGGCAAGATGGAAAAGGAGAAATCTCAAAATAGTTTTGTCATACCAACTTGAATATAGGATCAAAAATACCTTGAGCTCTCTGGCTTCACATGTACAGTGGATTTGCTAGAGTGAAAAATGAAAAAGGACTAGAAATGCTTCAATTTGAAGCTTGAGGCTTCAAAGTGTGTGTTCGTGTTCCCAGGAGAGTTGCCAAAAGTTGTTGGGTAAATATTTTATTGTCAACTAACTGAAGGAAAAATGGGTATATTAACCATAGTATAATGAGATAAATCTCTCCTCTCAGCAAGGGGAGGCTCCCTATAAACTATAATATTCTAATATAAACTAAAAATAGACTCAAGGGTGAGATCATGCCATCCATCTCTCTTTTTTAAGAGATGATGTTCACAAGGCAAAGGAAAATTCTTGTGTAATAACTAAAAGAAATCCTCTTCTTTCAGAAATGATGTTCAATAAATAATAGGAAAACTTCTCAGGTAGTAACTGGATCCACAAGAAACCCACAAAAGTATAAAGTCTTTCATTTCTTCTCTTACTAATTTAGGACTAATAAAACTATAAAATAAAGTGCAGCTCAAAGTCTCCACTGAAAACCACAACAGAGTATAAAATCACAAATGATAAAAGTAGTATAAATCTTTTCTAATACCATTTTCACTAAAACATAAAAAACACAAACTAAAGATAATTATAATAGCACAAAGTCTTCATAATTAACTTCAGAACATCTTCTCGATAATTTCCACACACTCTACTTATTTAATTAAATAGATGATATATTATCAAGAAAAATTACATAAAAACAATTCCCTAAATAACACAAGTCATTCCAATGCAGAGTTTGAAAAGTAACCCACTTTCTCATTCATTCAAGAAAATATGATTTACAATCTAAGCTCAAAGTGTCAAAAGGCATCTCAATTTGGCAAAGTTTTTGCTTCTAATCACCAAAAGATATATTTTACAATAGAGGCTCTCTTTATTTTAATAAAGAAGCCTTGAAGTTTAGAAAAGACTTAAATATTCTAACCTAGTCAAACATAGAAGTCTTTATTGACTTTGGACTTTCCATATTTTTACATGTAATTACACATGACAAAAGTACATGTGCAAATGTCCAAAGCAGTTACAAAAGTGCATTTGAAAAAAAGGAAATTAAATCAATATAAAGTTTATTGAATTTGGAGCTCCATCTTTATTTACATTAGTATCATACATGGTGATAGCTGCTTGTATCTTGATACTGTCTAGAGTAATAGTATTCTTGAAAATCATCTTCACCCTGACTATGACATCTTTTACTACTGTGATAGATTTTACATGACTAGTTAACCTAGTTTTTAGATTATCTAAAGTTAACTAATTATCCAGTATATTGTCTATAAAGGCCACTGAGAATGGTTTATCTTCAAATTCCTTTCAAAACATACCTTTGAATTCCTAAACCATTTCTTTTTCTAAAAGGAATTAGTTATCTTACGATGTAAGCTTGTAAGGCAGCTCCTCTAACTTGTATAATAGACTGTTGTCACTTTGTTCACTAAGGTCCTTTGATGATTTAAGGTCACTGATCAATTACTTAAGCACCTGACTCCTATGTATCAATGCTTCTTTTGTCTCAGTATAAGAGTCTCTATTATTAATGATGGTAATTGATACTAGGGTGCTTATTTTCAACTTCTTCATATCCACCCACTTATCAAGATACTTTTTTATGTTTTCAATATCTTGAGAAATGATATTGATAAGGTAATCTAATTTTGCTCTCACTTTTCTCATCTTACCCATTTTCTCAAACAACTTTGTGAGCAAGGAAATTCCTTGTGTATGCATCTTGTCCAAGTACTCTTCAAGTACTTTTCCCTCTGATATAGGTCTTTTCTACTTTCTAAATCATGGGTCATCAATGGAGACAGCCTATAGAGTTACTATTTCTAGAGTGAAAGTTATTCTTCTTATTACTGTAGTTAGTTGTTCCACCATTTCTTTATAATGGTCTTTCATCTCTCTTTTTCTGTCAAACTTCTGAACCAAGATGTCCATAGTTGACTGCATATCACTCTTAGTTCTTTCATCAATTATCTTTCCTAACTTAATTCGAGAGATAGAGTAATCATTTACATCAAAATTTTCAAGAGATGCATCCTATGGAGGTTTTGTTATTTCCAAAAATTTGTGCCCTTTATGCTCAATCATCTTTGAAAGAATTTTTGGTTTTTTCGGATCCTTGACTTTTACTCGCACCATTTTAGTGAAATCAACGTCACTTAGGGAGATGGCCTATTTCTTCCTTTTGGGTATATAATTTGACAACCAAGGTGGAAGGGTAGAAGTACTTACATTAGTATTAGTATCCGTAGTTGGCATTACTGGAGTTGCACCTGCACTAGTGGTGGAAATAATGGGTGGAGTACTAGTAAGAACTGCACCTACTATTGAATGATCAAAAGTAAAACTATCTCTGATATCAAAAGATGGAGAAGAAAAATTGGGGATTGATCCTAAAGAATGAAGAATATCTTTAGAAGTACCTTGAGGGTTGTCAAAAATGATTTTGAAAGGAGAGGTAACTCCAGGGGAGGGAACACTAATTAGATAAATAGGTAAAGGAGTTACAATAGGTGTGCTAGGTGGGGAAGAAGAAATTCCCACTTCTAGCTATACACCTGCTTGTGGAGATAGAGTTTCCTTTTCTTGTTGATCTATGGGCCTATCATTAGTCTCCATTTTCTCCACTACTAGTTCTTTGGCACTTTGCTTTTCAACCTCCATGTCTGTTGTTCCTAGTTCTTTTTATATAACTTGTGACTTCTTTGTCACAAAGACAATCCTAGGCTTATGTGGCCTATTAGAAGTAGGGACATCACTATTCTTCATCCTATTTTCTTCCCTTCTCCTTGTTTCCTCTTGAAAATTATCTTCCAATCCTATGATGAACTCTTTTAAGGTGATTCCCTTATTTGTTAACCAATCATTGGTGTTTGCCAATATTGGTTTGAACCTTTTCCTCAAAGATGTCAACTCATTCTGAGACCAATGGATTAGGGGAAGAGGGGTATTAGCAATCTATTCAGCATGGTATCTATTGTTAATTAAATCCCTTTCATCCACTATATTTTTAAGGATATCAATGAGTCCCAAATATTCTATCTATTTAAGAGATAATCTACTATAGTCCATATTTTTGATGTCTTTTGTAGTCCTCAAGTCAACCCAAACATCTTCAATCATAGGCTTATGAAATTGGGTCTTCCTCTTGATTATATCCTTTACACCTTTGTAGTCAAAGTTTGGTCTCCTTTTGAAATGTTTCTTGGTTATAAGTTGCATTTTAGTCTCCATAACTCTAGCTTTTCCAATGGTCAATATTGAGAACCTACCAATTTCAATCAACAACCTAAAATTAGGTTTCTTGAGTTCCATCTACTTATTATGTACAATGATTATTTGCATACATAGTTCCATCAAGACCAATTTGTCTAAAAGGAATCTTGGGAGCATGTAAGGATGACCTTGGAAAAATCCAACCCATAGATAAGAAAAAGAAGGGAACTGGAAGAGCATACATCTTAAGTCATTCACAACTATCCAAGCTTCGTCTGACAATCTTTTCTATTCTAATTAGGGATCAAAGAGACATAAAAATACTACAAATAAAACTTCATTTACCCTTTTAAAATGATGGATAGAACCCTTCAATGTCAACTAAGGGTAATAATGATATAGTAGGGTTACTCTCATGTCTCCTTTTGATGTTAAACTTGGGAAGGTTCTCATTGACATCACAATATACACTAGGTATGAAGTCATGTAGAATTTGGAGGTAGTGGATACTTTCATCAATTGCTCATGCAGAGCATAGCTGATTTATTCTCCCCCAAAAATGACTTGTCTGCCTTTGAGAATTATCTTAATAAAGGGGTACATCCACTTGTGAAATAGTGAGGAAGAAGGTAAACCTCTTACCCTACTGAGAAGGGTGATTAGGTCACCAACTTCTTCTATGAAATCACTCCTTGGAAAGCTTCATGGCCATCTTGACAAGTTCACCCTTAGAGCCTTGAGCCATCTATTATTGATTACTTTCTTCGCTCTTTCAAGGTCTTTGTTATATTCCATTTGTGATTTAATGAAATCAATTTTTAATACTTCACTAGCAAGAGGGCACATGAACACCTTATTGATGAACTCAGAGTCCAGTCTAATCACCACATTACTACTAGCATCTAACATAACAATGGTATCCTTATTATAGAACTGAGCACACTAGAGAATGGACTTAGTGTTATGAGCAGCAATAGGAAAAGAAGAAACTAGATGAATATTGCTCTTAATTATCTTCATTTCATGGCTGGGATTGCTTGATTTGATTCTTTCAATGAACTCAACATATCCACATGACCAATCTATGTATCCCTAATGTCATCGACATTATAAGTAACTGAGGTGATTGGAAAAACACCTTGACACTTGTACTTCATCATCTTCAACTTTTTTTGAGAAACCTTAGTCATCTAGAAGGGCTTTTGTCAAATGAATGTTAATGAAGAAGGATCCTTGAGAGAAACTACAACAAGAATCATGATCATGCAATTAAGGGAAAAATGGGCAATTTTGGAAAACTGCATGTTGGTGATCATGACCATAAGAACGTGCTTAAAAGGGCTAAGGCTCGAGTAGGCTAGAAAGTCAAATGGAATCAAGCTTGGAAAAACAAAAATTTGAAATTACCTAGAGTTAAGAAAATATGAGGAAATGCATGTAGGGGCAACAAAAATTGCCACCATTGTATATGAGAGAAATTCTTTGTGCATAGGTAGTAATTTTTTCTGCCATTGTGTGTGATCATCGTGCAGGGGTGACAAAAATTGCCACCTCTGCATATGGGGGAAACTTGTGTAAGGGTGGAAAAAATTGTCGCCCTTGCACAGATGCAAAGGATTGTGTAATGGTGGTAATTTTTACTACTATTACATGGGTTCATTTGGTTTTTGTAGTGGCAGTGAAAATCAATGCCATTACACCAATCAATGGATTTTTTAGATTTTTAGGTCTTTCAAGTTTTCAAGGGGGAGAGGGAGGAAAGAGAAAGAAAAAACGAGAAATAAAACCTAAACAAGAAAAAGAGAGAAACCTAACATTGAAGGAAAGATAAAAAAACCTAGAAACAAAATAGAAGAATGTAAAACCCTACCTAGAATATCAAAATCCCATGCTTGAAATTGAAAAAATTGTAATCCCACTCATTTGCACGGTCGACTAGATGTAGGGAGGAGGAGCAGACAAGATGGAATAATTCAAGTGAGGCAAAAATGTCATTAAAAGGGTAAAAATTGATGCCAATGACTTAGTGCACATGGCCATAAATGTTGTGCACAAAAATTGAGATGTGCAGGGGTGGCAAAAATTGCTGCCTCTACATGAAAGGTGGTAGAAAGAAGCAAGAGCAGAAAAAATTGCTGCTCCTACATGAGGAGTGCAAGGGTGGCAATTTTTTCTACTCTTGCATGGAAACATGTAAGGGCGGTGATTATTATAGCCTTTACATCTAATCACCAAAAAATGTAAGGGTGGAAAAAAATGTTGCTCTTGCATGTAAACGAAAAATAACATGTAAGGACAACATTTTTTTCCACCTTTGTATGTAAATGAAAAACACTAACTCCTAACAATTTATCAAAAACTTGATGTTTTGATTGAATCAAGACCACAATGAATTTCACATTTCTTGAGAAGTCATAATGAGGGAAAGTTGTGAACTTTTTAGGGAGTTAGATGACTACGCTCAAGATCTAGAGAAACTTATCTCAGATGATGAACTTAGAGTGAAATGGACAAATTTCATAGGGGTTGTCCTAAAAATGAGTGTAGTTGATTTTGGGAACAACACATAGATGGTTAGAAGAGGAGAAAATGATCCTGAGGTAGGTTATGGTTAGTAAGAAGGTTTTAAGAGGGGTTAATATGACTTCACCCACCTCCACAAGGGTTATTAGTTGTTAGTGGTTAGTAGGTCAAATTCATAGGTGGTGAAACTGGTGGTATTTTCTCTAGTACACCAAAGTTATGGAAAGGTAGTTGGGTTTGATTTAGGTAAGGTAGAGTAGGTTTGATATGTTTTAAAGGTAGGTTTCGGTGTGGTTTGTTATGTAGGTTGGTTATGGTAGAGTGGAAATGTAGGTTAAATATGGTTGATTGGTGAGGTACAAAGGTTGGTTTGACTAGTTGAGAAAAGTAAGATAAATGATTGAGTTGATCCATTGGTTGGGTTAGTTTGATTATTTGGTTTCGTTGATAAGGTAAGCTTAGGTGAATGGTTATAGTTAAGGTTAGGTCAATGGTAAGTTTGGTTAGGTTAATGGTCAGTTTGGTTTGGTTGATAGTCATTAAGGTTGGATTGATAGTTTTCATAGAAGCAATAAGTGGAAAAGGTAGGTTGGTTCCTTGAATGTGTTTTCAAAGGAAAGTTGAAAATATTCCACTTGGTTGATAAGTGGTTTAATTAAGGTTTGGATCATGATTTCCTCAATAATGATTGAGGGAAGAGGTTTAATTATTGATTGTTTGATGATATTTAAGGCTAGGTTGGAGGGAACATGGATAATTTCCTTTGAAACCTCCTTGTGACTAATAAAGTTTTGGATGAACATCTGAAAAGAGCCACATCTATCTACCCCATGTCCATTGGTGTGATTATAGGCAGAAAATTCATCTTTTATTAACTAAATTAGTTTTGGAAGGGAATTATTGATGGGTTTGATTAGAGGAAGGTTAATGGTAGAGTCCCCCAAGAGTTTATCAAACATTGAGGCATATGATTCCCCCAGTAGGGTGTACTACCTAGGAAGAGGGTGTACTAATGGCTCTTGAGTTCCAAGCTAAATGGTAGATTTGATGATGTTTGTTGGTTTGATGGATTCGATAGGTTTGATGAGATGGGTTGGTTTGGTGGGTTGGATAGGTTTGATAAGTTAGGTAGGTTTGATAGGTAGTTGTTGGTTGGTTTTGATGAGGTTGATAAAGGTGATAAGGTGGGTAAGTTAAATAGATTAGCTTGATTAGGTAAATTTGGTGGATAATTGGGTAGGGTTGGTTGATAAGGGTTGGGTTGATTTGATAAGTTAATTAAGGTTGATGAGGTGGGTTAGCTTGATTGGTTTTATTGAATCGATATATTGGTATCTTGGCTGTTTGTTATATTAATAGGTTGAGAGGCTAGTTGATAGGTTGGGTTGATAAGTTGGTGGGTTGGTTAATAAGGTGGATTGAGGTAATTGATATGAGGGTTAGGGTAGATGGCCCAAGTTTTGACAAGGTTGGGGTGACGAATGTGGTAGATGTTGTTGAGTTATTGGTTGGGTAAGATAATGGTTAAAGGTTTGTTGATAGGTTGTTCATTAGTTGAGGTTGAAATTTGACTGGTTATAGCTAAGGGTTGATTGGTCATGGGTACCAAAAATAGATAACTCTACTTTGCTTATCTAGTCCATTAACATTGTAACTAGTTCAAGGGGTAGTTGATAGTTTGGGGGTTGATTATGGTTAAAGTTTCATGGGTGATAGGTAGAGTTGGGTTGATTATAGGTAAGTTAGGGAGCATAACTAGCTTGAGATGATAGGTAATTCTAAAATCTAAGAGGGTTGTGGTATGATATTATAGCAAAGGTAGGATCTCTAAAGAGGGTTATAAAAGGGTTCTCCATTAGAACAAGGTAATGGAGATGAGGTTAAATGAGGTCAAAATGATGGAAGGTTGATTCCTCACAACTCAAAAAAAGATCAAATAAGAAAAAAAGTACAAAAAATAATGCATACACTAAGTGTGTTAGCTCCTAGGATAAATTTTATCTCATGTTGGCTTATGCCTTAGTTATAAATGTGAGAGGGTAGTTTGGCTTGAAAATTGGGTACTAGATAGGTAAGCTAAGGATGGTTTGTGTAAATTTTATGTGCTCAAGAAAAACTATACTAGATTGGGTACATGGCCTAGTAGTGGTAGCTTACTGCCCACACTTCACAAACCCAAAGCCAAGTTGGGTTACTTAGCCAATAGATACTATTTGTCCTAGGTTTATACTTAACTAGACAATTGAGTGGGATCTCCCCTTGGTAATGACCTCCAAGTGGGATTACTAGGTACGGTAAGGTTGTCTATTGGGTAGTTAAATCCCAATCGAGCCTTGTCTTAGGTATGTTATGATGTGTTGGTTATGAAAGT
The DNA here is from genome assembly GCA_037957365.1 of Torreya grandis. Lineage (NCBI taxonomy): Eukaryota > Viridiplantae > Streptophyta > Pinopsida > Cupressales > Taxaceae > Torreya > Torreya grandis. Next base: position 581,999 of record JARHVA010004082.1, on the reverse strand, counting down.
GGTTTAGGTTTTGTATGTGATATAAAAGTGAAGATAATATTCAATTTTGATACTTTTTAATTAATTTATGTGAGTCATAATATTATCAAGCAATCAATGGATGCAGGGTTCATTTTAAGTCCAAAATAAAAAAATTAGATTTCCTTGGATGAGCAAACAATAGAGACAGAGAGACAAATCATATAATGATAACTAAGAAAATAAAGGTGGTGGGTCCCAACCTGTGTGCCAGAATGTTTTACTCAAAAATTTCCCTTATTTGTTAGTTTATGAAAGTAGAAGTAAAACTAAAAGAAAGGGGTGTGTAAGGTTACCTAGTTGAAAGTGTGCACATGTTGACCCAAATGAAGTGAGAGCTCCTCTTTGGTTAGGGAAGAATACTTGTAGATAAGAAATCACTAAAATAAACTTGTTGGTTAGACAATAAGATGGGGGGATTGCCTAGCATGTGCTAGATCCAAGAAAGCAACAACTTTCTAGGATGGCTTTCAATCCCCTTTTTGATAAATTGTTTGGTATAAATAAAGGAAATAAAAGTTGCATAACATGAAATTAATCTAAATAATTAAGTACTTTTAAATTAAATGTGAGTGATCTAATAAAATAACATTAAGGCAAATGCTATATTATTAAAATAAATGTTTGGGTCTGATCTAGTTATTGTTTCTAGTCTATGGGGTGATAATGACACAAAAAATAAAGTTTTGGTTTAGGGATGGTTGAGGGTTTAATTGCTAGTTTTGGTTAAAAATAAGTAACCATCAATGGTTAAGGTAACCAATGGTAGTTGGGCTAATTTTCATCAGTTAAGTTAACCAGTGGTGGTTAGGGTAACCATCGATGGTTATGTATCAATTCTAGGAAAGCTCTAAAAAAAGGGTTGCAAGTTAGGTGAAGGGTTCAACAAGTAATTGGAATAGGTCTAAGAGGTGGAAGATGAAATGTTGGTAGGTTTTATTCAAAGTAAGAGACTTAAAATAGAAATAAAGGAATTGACAAAAAATAGAAAATACCTATTATCAAATTGTGAGGAAAATGCTAGAAAAGACCTAGAGGAATTTTGCTAGCATAATGGTACTCCAGCTTTCAAGGATGATTTGGGTAGAGTTTTGGGTTGTTTTTTAATACCTATAAAGAGATATTGATAGCATGTAGTTAAAGATTTTTGTATTGGATCTCCTTCTTGCATCTCTATATTTTTAGGAAAAAGTTGCCAAATAGAGTGGAAGAAGTTGCTAAGTAGGTAAGGGATAAAGATGTTAATTTATGTGCTACAAAGCTATTTTGTATTTCCAAATGAAAAGGTTACTAAATTGAGTGTGAATTTAATCTTTCACTCAGTCTAGAAATTACCTAATATAGATAGGGGACCTGATCATCGATAGTTAGGCTTAACCATTGATGGTTAGGTTGATTGTCGATGGTTGGACTGACCATCAGTGGTTGAGGGTCTAGGTGAAAATGGGTGAAAAATGGTTAAAAATAAGTAGTTTAAAATTTTAAGTTAGTAATTTAAAAAGGTGGGCTAGGTTAACTAGGTGGTTAACTAACTCCAGTGTTAGGTAAGGGTCTGAGGTGTTTTCAACATAAAATATGGTTAGTTTTTTAGTGTCTACAAGCACAGCAAATTCAAATTCATTCTCAGTCCAAATCCATAAAAAAAAATTGTAGTCCACATCAACACGTTGTTTTAACTACATCAACTTAGAATATGCATGTAAGATGATAAATGAACTATAACTCAGTAAAACAAGAGTAATTAAAACTTAATAAATTGATCTTTGTAAATTTAAACTTAAAATTTTCATTTCAAATTATTATTTTTTAAACATAACATTATGTTTTCAAATGTAATGAGTTTGTAACATCAAAAAATTCAAATTCATGCTTAGTCCAAAAATAAAGAAAAAATAATTGCAATCTACATCATCATGTTCATTGAACTACATCATCACAAAATATGCATGTAAAATGATAAATAAACCATAAATCATTAAAAAAGAGTAATCAAGAGTTAATAAACTGATCTCTGAAAATTTAAACTTACAATTGTTATTTCAAATTGCTTTTTCAAAAACATAAGATTATCTTTTCAAATATAATAATGAGTTTGTAACATCATAAAATATCAATAATTTTAAAGACACCTTACTACTCACCCACTTTATCACTCCCTTAGTCCACATTTTTACAACCATCCTTAAAAAACCCCACCTATTGTTCATCTATGCCATCCTTCAACATCCGTTCCCTTTCAAGATCTATTGTAATAAAATTAATACAAGCAAACTTTTCTTTTTCTTCTTTTGAATCATCTCCTATATAAAGTAGACTTGGATCATCATTTAATTTCTTCTTAAATAAAGCATCAGGATCTCATCCTTGCTCTTTAATGATTTTTCTAAGTGTGTTGTTCTATTTATTTAATAGAACAAACTTCTATTTGAATTGAATGGAAAAATATAAAAATTTGCATGCATTTTAAAAATGCACATTGAGGACCTCAACTTCCTATTTAATATTCTAATATTTTTCCTGCAATTACAAATGAAATATAATTATATGTGAAATACAATATTTATGACATGATATTTGATAAAAATGATGATATATTACCAAAGCTATTTACTTCTAGGCATTTGTAATAGTAATAAGGTTGGTGTGTTTTTCCCATTTATTGAAATATGCTTAGGCTTCAACATTAAAATTATCCAACCTATTTAGCATAATAATCAAAACATTATCATTGTAACTCTCAGAAACAAATACAAGCCTAAATTTACCTTGACCAAACAAAGCATCAATCTTTGTGGGTTCATGTTGAATTGATGAAAACAATTTTTCCCTATAAGAGTGGTTGTGATAATGGGCATTTATTTATTTTATCAATATTTTTCTCAGAAATCCCAAACTAATACATTTCTCAACTCACTTATAATTCCATCCTTAAGATTTGAAATACTACTTTATAATAATAAATTGTTTAATTCAAAATTAGTCATGCCATCATCAGACAAATTAACATTAGTTGGTTGGGTGGGGGTGAATAGGTACAAAGTTCCTCTTAAGTAGTTACATATAGACCATGAATAAAATCATGGGGATTAAAATAACTACCACTAATTTCTCCACTTTCAATCCCTAGATATTACTCATCACTATCCATTTATTTTAAATAAGTTAACCCATGCACACTGATACCTCTGATAGAGAAATTTGGGAAGTTATAACCTAATAATTGAAATGTTCCTTTGCTAGGTATTGGGAATGAAATATTCTTCCCCTTGTGTAAACTAATTTTGGTGGTGGTGGTGGAGGCATAATTTTACTTAGAGATTAAGGGTGCTCTACAAAAAAAATTATATTAAAAAAATGGTGAATTTAAAAAATAAAACTCAATCTAATTTGAAAATTAAATATTTAGTACTTGTAGCTGGAGAGATTATGTCCTCTAATCTATGTGTCATATTCAGAGTGATGGAGGTGGTTTAAACTACAATAGGAAAATTTTCAATAAATAAAATATATAATTTAAGAAACTTCAACTAAAAAAGATAAACATGTAATGTAAAATACATTTAATAGAAGGTCGAGAAGATACCAACATATGAAATGTTGGGGTTTGTTGAGGTTGTTCAAGGCTAACCTCAACCGATTCTAAGTCAACTGTAAAAATTAAATAAACAAATAAGATAATACAAACTTGAAAGATAAAATTTCATTATGAAATTATTATTTAAAGTTATAAATTTGAAACATGCATGTGGAGATGATCCATATGAAACTCTAGGACATTTTTGAATATGAAAATAATGGAAGGATGAATCTACAAACCTAGAATCTCCAAATCCTTCAGGTGCATAATGCATCGATGTAGGAGCATCACTTGAAAAGACTAAGAAAGTAAGAAGTAGGAATGAACATAGTTATTTTTTATATTTTAGGGTTTAAGGGGTCTTTATATACCCCATAATATATTATAGCTAATTTGAGTTCCCTTTTTAGTGTGTTTTTAAGGTTTTTTTCATTTTCCTACCAAAAAACTAAATTTCAAAATTTAAATTTGTGTGTCTTAAAATGGTTTTATGAGTCTTGTTAATAAGTAAAGATATGTATTGTGTTTATTTAGGTCATATAGGTTCCTATGAAGTGTATTATATGTGTTATCAAAGTGTATGTCATGCTAAAGAAAAATGTAAGCCAAGAAAGGGCAAATAAGAACATATTGTAATGGCAATAGCTTCTTTAAGAGTTAGTTATAAGGAGGAGGGAGTTGTGCATGAATATAGGAATTATAAAAATATTTAGAGAGGAGAGTCATTATAAATTATATAGTGTGGCAACACTTCAAAGAGGCATAGTTAGTGACAAGACAAAGAACAATAAATAGACGAAGAAATTTGTCCTTACTATGAGAGTGAGATGTTTTGTCCAATTTTGATAATTGCATGAATAAAAGTGAACTTGTTTTCTCATTTTTATTAGTACATAATTATCAATAATAATTAATTATTTTTCATTATATCATGTTATTTTGATGTATGGAGTGGTTCTACTCCATTTGGGGTTATAATTTACTATACACAACATGTATGAAGGTGGAAAACATATATGCCAATAGACAGGTAGGATAAAATTTGGTAAGAATTATTAAGACATGTTTTTGATATAAATTAATTCATATATGGTTATTTTTTATGTTTAATGGGGTAGATTTAGGTCACTTAGATACCACTATATATGTTGCACTGCTCAAGTTATGAAAATTATCTTTATACAATCAAAAGAATCGATTATGGTCTATGTTGAGGAATATATAAGTGTTTAGAATATGAAAATAAAGTAGAGAGACTACTAAATTATATATATATATATATATATATATATATATATAATTTAGTAGTCTCTCTACTTTATTTTCATATTCTAAATATATATATATATATAGTGAATAATTATAGGCCTTGGATATAAGCCTCTTGGAGTCTCAAACTTCCATGCAAAAGAGAAGAAGTATAAATTTTCATACACAGGCAAGTATCATCATACAAAAGTCTACATATTTATTATTTGAAGTATGTTGAGGGTGGATTTAAATCATATAATCATTGTATAAAGGTATAATATTTAAATTTAGACCATGTAAAATCATCATATCCATTTTATAATTAAAATCCTTCTTAAATCACTAAAACCTACTTAAACCATCACACAATCTCATAAAAGTGTTTAAAACTCTATGTATTTGAATTTATTACATATATTGTGATTTATACTCCCCATTTAATTATTTTAAGAGTTATGATATGCCTGGGAATATTTCACAATGATTTTTTTGACTTGAAAGCTGATGAAACTTGAAATTTTCATTTTTATGGCCTCTCGACCACCTATAGACTTGAGTTAACCTCGACTATGGTTTTGAAAAGAGAAGTTGTATAGGTTGTGATTACTTTAGTTTAAATTCTAAAAAAAAATTAATATATAATATTTTGAGATGGGATAAAATATTCAAAAGGTTTTATACTATACCAATCCCTACAATATGGTATGTCTAACTATGTGTTATTAGGAGACTAAAAGACATAATTCTACAATAGATTAAGTGAGTTGGAAAGTCTAACTTGAGAGATTGAGTTGGAAAGTCTAACTTGAGAGATGGATTTTGAAAACTATTTTAAAGATAAATGGACTTAATTAGTACTTCAAACAAGTATTTTTTGTTTATAAACCCATTACATTATTCTAGATAAGTAGGTTTATGTGTTTTGAGGGATATAAGGATAACTAGCCTTGTTATAAGCAATTGGTGTGTTCAAGGAACTAGTGAATAAATAAAGCATGAAGGTGATTTGATACAAGTTTTTAATGACCAAATAATCCTATTTAAGTTTCATGGACATGTTCATGGAGTTATAAATATTAATTTAGAGTTTTTATAATCTTGTGGAGTTAACTAGACCCATGGTCTAAATGAATACAATAATAAATATGCAAAGTGAAGATGGTAGAGTAATAAGTGAGAGGATTGAGTTATAGTGTAACAAGGAGATAATGATTCTAAATTATAGTCTTCTTTAGGGTATAAATGTTTATAATATTATCCCAAGAACTAGTCATGTAAGTAAGAAAATAAATAAGTTGTGATACAAGACATAATAGCTAGTATACGAATGTAAGTGGGAAGTGGTAAACAAGATTGGAGATTAGATAAAGACGTTGATCAAAGAGATATAGTAATATAAAAATTGAGATCAGAGGATATCTAAAAATAGGCTTAAAGACAAGATTTAGTGTAGTATCTCATGAAGAGGAATATAGAGTTATGTTGAGATTCTCAAAAAGAAGGATCTTATTAAGGTAGAGGTTAATTAAGCATATATCTCTACATTATATTGGTGTCAAAATGACAAGATTATGATGGGAAATAATATGAACTAATCTTCAATCAAAAAATAAAAAACAAGGTACATTTGTTTTTATAATTTGTCCTTATTATGTTTTTGTTATATGAAGAAAGTTCAAGTTATGAAGAGTATTTTTGAGATAAATTAAATTCTAGGTATAACCCATTTAAGTTATTAAAAGATAAAAGAATTTAATGGGAGAATATAAACATCAATAAAAGGTACATTTGTATTAATACATTGTCTTTAATTTGCTATATCAAGAAAGTGTAAAGCTGTTGAGAAGCCTTGCAAGATTAAACAAGTATAGGTATAACCTATTGAGGCTTGTCAAGAGATAGAAGAGTGGTTATACAAGTGTGTCACCTAAGGAAATTGATCAATTGGTGACTTTATTAAGGTACCTAAGTAAATTTTATCATTGGTGACATAGGTGAGGCAATTGATAAAATTGATAAAGTGAAATAGAGTCAACTTATAGCCTTTTGAAGATAAGAAGACCAGATGGAAGATATGAAGACAAAATTAACAAAATATAATTATGAAATAGAAAGATAAATATAAGAGTTAAGAATTATTAGATATGTTTGAGCTCATGGTGCATATGTGGTTGAAGAAAAGATAACAAGCATGTGGTTTTACAGTAAAAACAAGAGTGAAGTGGCCTATATAATTGTTGGTCAAGAGTAAAATAAAGCAAAACATAGAGAGAATGGTCCATAGAGGCTTAAAGATAAAAGATTTTCCAAGTGATAAACATGAAAGATAAGTTGTGAATAGGATTCTCATTAAGGATAACATGGAGAAAAAGTTCCTAGAGAATCAATTGAGAGAGAGAAAGTAAAAGGAAGAAGAGAGTGTCTTTTAAGGAGGCACTAATGGGGACATTTTGGTCTCTTATTTTATTTTATAATGTTGTTTTTAAGTTTATGTATGCATGTATGAATATTATCATAGAAAAGGAAAAAAATAAGGCCTTAAAACTTGTAAGTGTTTGGGAAAGCAAAGCATTCATCAATATGAATAAAGATGAAAAAGGAAGAAAATAAGTTGTAGAAGCCCACAAGAATGAGATTAAAGACCTTCAAAATGAAAATGAAGGGATAAAATATGATTTACATTTTAAATATTATTTAAAAATCATTGAAACAAAGTAAAGAAAGGAAAGCCACAAGAGATAGGTGATTGCAAGTTATAAGGACATGAGAGAGAATAAGAATATTCATCAGGCCATTGAGTAGGTAAATATACAATTGAATATTTATTTTGATCATGAACATAGGGATAATATTACTCCTATAGAGGTTAATAAAAAAAGATCAAGGTTTTTCTCTTAAAATGTGTAATCAATCATGGATACATGGTGTTAATATGGATTAAGAAGATAGTTAACGAGAAGGTGAATGTAAAAATTAAAAAAAAAATGTTAATTAATCTACAAACTCAAGTGGAGGAAAATTTCAAAGGAATAACTAAATAATGCATTTCATGATGAAATTAACATATAGGGAAGATGGTCAAAGATGGAGGTATGAAGAAAGTATCCTAACAGTAGACCAAATTGTGAGGCAAAAATAAGGACAAAAGTAAGAAGCATGTATCAACCCAAGGTCATGAAGAAACAAGTGTGGGTTACCAACATAGTTTAAAAAGAGAAAAATGTTAAAGTTACTTAGCATGATGAGAAGGAACCATCTCAAAACTGCATTAAAAAGGAGCAAAAAGAGATAGTTGAATAAACAAAAGAGAAGAGGATGTTTACACAATACAAATGAAATGTAAACAAGTTATTGTGAATGATTTAAATAATTATGCATTAAACGAGATGATTGAAGGTGAATATGAGTGATGAAATGAAATAAAACCTAATATGAAATAAGGAGGGGTCAAATTTGACACCTAAAGAGGAAAAACTACAAGATTAATTCTTAAAACATCATGATTAAAATAGTATAATAGATTTGGCAATGACTAGAGATGAAGATGATGGTCATGAGTTTTGGACATATAATGAAATAGAAGATAATAAAGTGTAATGGTAGAGATTATAATATGATTTAGATGATAAAATAACATAGAAATTCATTCCCATAAATGGTGAAGTCTAGATGAGAGGTAAAGAGATAAATGAAGAACATGGAGGATAATTAGTCCCTAAGTATGATGAATAAAGTGAAAATATATATGAATTTTCATTAAGAGAAGAAATTAGGATGCTAGAATAGATATTTAATCTTACATGAATTTTTTTTGTAACAAATAATAGTGTAGATCAGATTATGACAAGCAATGATGAACTCAAAGATGAGAGTCATGAGTTCATGATAGAGCAAGACAGAGTGAAAAATAGTCGTATAATTTATAAGGAGAATAATTTTAAGATTAAAATATATTTTAATGAGGACCATAACATTCCAAGGATGCTCCAAGACATGAATGACTTTAAATATGCAATAAGGAAAAAAGGAAAAAGCACACCTAGCTTGAGAACAAGCCCAAGTGGCAATCAAGAAAATAAGCAATTAGTCCAAGTGCAAGGTAAGAGGATGAATAATTTGAAGTATAGTGTTGTAGTTGAATTAATGAAAAGAGTTAAAGTGAAACAAGACTCTATAGAACATTAATAAAAAGAGTGAAAAAGGATTTTATACTTCATTTATGTTGAAGAAGAGTGGATAAATAGACACATCAAGTGAAGAAGGTCAAAAAAGTTAAGAATACAAATATGTAAGGAACATATAAATAAATTTAGGAAAAATATCAAATATATGTTTAGAGACCAATATAATATGAATTATAAATCCAAGAAGAAATTTTAAATTAAGACATTTGAGTTGGAGCTCAAATATTTCCCTCAAAGTAAGTATGATGCAAGAGAATCACTTGAAAGGACTAAGAAACTGAGAAGCAAGAGTGAACATGGTGATTTTTTATCTTTGAGTGTTTAAGGGGTCTTGATAAACCCCATAGGATTTTCTAGTTGATTTAAGTTCCTTGTTTCATGTGTTTTTGAATGTCTTGGGCATTTTCTTATCAAAACACTAAATTTGAAAATTTAAATTAGTATAAGTATCTTAGAACTATTTTAGGAGTCTTGTGAATAATGAAAGAGATATATGATGTTTATATAGGTGATAGAGTGTCCTATGAAGTGTATTGTATGTGTTATCAATGTGTATGTCATGCTAAAGAATAATTTAATCAAAGAGAGGGTAAATAAGAAAATATTATTTTAGAGTTAGCTTCTTGGAGAGATAGTTATCAAGAGAAGGGAGTTATATTTGAATGTAGGCATACCATAAATATTTAGAGAGTTTAGAGAGTCATTAAAAAATTATATATCATGGAAACACTTCGAAGAGGCAAATTTGGTGAGAAGACAAAGAACAAGAAATAAACCATGAACTATATCCTTAATATGAGAGTGAGATGTATTGTGAGATTTTGATCAATGCATGAATAAAATTAAACTTGTTTTATCATTTTTAGGAACACCTAAATCTCAATAATAATTAATAATGTTCATTTTATCATATTCTTTTGATGTATGGAATGGTTCTACTCCATTTGATGTTATAAGTTATTATGCACAATGTGTATGAAGGTGGAAAACAACTTTGCTAATGGATAGGCATGATACAAGTTGGTAAGACTTATTTATACATGTTATTGAGATAAGATCATTAATATATGGTTATTATATATGTTTAATGGGGTAAATTTAGGTCACTTAGCTGCCAGTATAAAATTTGCATTTTTCAAGTTATGAAGATTCTAGTTATATAGTTAGAAGACTCAAATTTGGTATATGTTGAAGAATATCAAAGTGTTTGGAAGATGAAAATGAAGTATAGATACTCTGTTCAATGATATATATTATTGAATAATTATAGGCCTTGGATATAAGCCTTTTGAATTCTCAAACTTCCATACAAAGATCAAGAAGTATAAACTTTCATACATAGCCAAGTGTCCTCATATAAAAGTATGCATCTTTATTGATGGAAGTCTATTGAGAATGTATTTAAACCATTTAATCATTATAAAAAGGTATAATATTTTAGGTCAGACCCTATAAAATCATCATGTCCTTTTTGAGAATTCAAACTATTATTAAAAACCTAAAACATATTTAAACCATCACATGGTCTTAGAAAAGTGTTTAAAACTCTATGTATTTTCATTTATTATTATTGATACTCCACATTTAACTATTGAAAGAGCTATGATATGCCTAGGTAGACCTCAAAATGTTTTTCTTACTTGAAAGTTGATGAAATTTTCAATTTTCAATTTTATAGCCTCTCAGCCACCTACAAGCATGAGTTAACTATGGACCATATTTGGCCCACATACTAGCTTGTGCACAATTGACATGATCTGATATAGAGAAGGAAACATAACTGCCACCCTTTTATTGATCAAATAACTAGAATAACATCTAGATGATATTGAGTGGATAGATTTCACACATGTAGTTGAGGGATTGGAGAATTGGCCACATGCATTTATTATCAATCATCCTAGGTAGCCATACACCAAGTTTTAGCTCATTCACCTAAGCATAGTAAGATACCTAAGGATTTAAAGTGGTCTCCTAGAACAAAATCCACTAGATTTATATACTTAGTCAATTTTTAGAGAGCTCAAATAGAACCAAAAGAGAATATTCATGAGGTCAATCCTCATGCATATAGATAATTCAAGGAGAATTATTCATATGGGTTGGTTAATTCTTATACTATGATCATTCACAACAAGTTGTAGTTCACATGATGAAACAAGATGGCATATATGCATCTTCAAAGCTAGCTCTGTAGATTGAAATGACCAAATATCCATACTTATCCTTTTTTGAGATGGGATCAAGTGGGTTAGCCAACTTGTGCACTTAATATCTTCACTCAGGAAGCCTTTCAGGCTAGCGGATTAAATTGTTTTTCTCTTTGTGTAATTAAGACCATCTCTTGAAAATTTGGTGTCTTCATGAGTTTTGGGCTTTGAGATACAAGTTTACAAAGTTGGAAGAAAATGTGAAAGATGTCTATGAAAGTGTCAAATTTATGCCCAGGCAAAGCTGCATATGAGTTTAAATTTGGTGATCAATGGGACATCAAAAGTGTTCTTGTAGATGTCAAATAATGTTCACACATAAGTCAAAATTAAGATATATGAACTAGCCGAAGGGGTTCAAAAAATTCTTGGTGGAGACTTGAGGAAGAGTGCATAGCTAACAAGTTGGCATCCCCAAAATTTTACACCTCAAATTTTTGGGATACCCCTTTAAATTTTTGGCATCTTCATCTTATGTGAGTTAGTTATATTTGATAAGTTAGTCCCCTGAATAAAGAACTTAGGTTATATTAGTTGTTTGACTAGATTTCTTACTTTCCTCAATTGCTCCTAATTATTCTAGAAGGTTGAAAGCATTTTATCTAAAGTCATTACTAAAATCCATCCAGTCATCTCCCTTAATAGATTAAAATAATTAGAAGTGCTTTGGCTTACCCATAAAGTAAATTGGGTTCTACATACTACTTTACTTATTTGAAAAGAAGCAAAGTTATTCTGAAAACCTAAATTTACTCATCCAAATGAAAATCAAGTTCTTTAAATTACTTTACTTCCACACATTATCAAGTAAAATTAATGAGGGTCCATGAACCTGAACTACTCTTCTTAGACCAAATCAGGATTGTCTAGTTGCTTTACTACATTGCTGAAATTAAGTTAAGTAGTTCCACAGACCCAATAAATATTGCCTAGACACATCTAGGTTTTCACCATTACTTTACTCATATAAATCATAAGAAAAATCAATTTGGGTTCATGAACCTGAGTTACTCATCAACCTAGACCTAATCAGGTTTATGGGAACACTTAACTTCAAAGGTTAAAATGAGTAAACCAATTTGAGAAACCTGACAAAAAATAAGGGCTAATGTGGTTTTCCATGTTTGTAATTAATGTATTGACATTTATATATATATATATATATATATATATATATATATATATATATATATATATATATATATTAGGAAATTCCACCTCATTCCTACTTGTCAACCAAGTCATTTAAACAAGTAATCATGCCTGTAAACCCTGAGCCATGTCGTTTGAGCCTTTGGAACACTTTTGAGTGATTTCCTCTTCCACATATTTGTGTTTGAGGTAAGTAAATCAGATGATTGTGGTTTTTGTGTCTTTTTCTTGTATTTTTATTGGTGTTTTTATCTGCATAAGTTTTTTATCCTCGTGATCATTTCTCTACTATGTTTTCTCTATTATGGTTTTTATTTTATTTTATTGACATGATTAGTTGTCTTAAATCATGCATTCATGCTTTTAATTGTTTATCATGGTCAAAAATCCATAAACAACCAATGCCTTCAAGAAAAACCTAGCAGTTGAAACTCCCTTGCCGAGTCATGTTTCATAACCTTATTTACTTCACCAGGATCTTAAAGTGAAGTAACAAACCATGAGAAACCCAAATCCTAAAATCTCTCATCATCTAGACTTTTTAACCTTGATTACTTCAAGTTTTCAATGCCAAGTAACTACCCTAAGAAAACCTAAAGTCTTATCCTATACAAAACTATGGAACACTACCTAAGACCTATTTGGGTTTTCCTTTTCTCATTACTTACTTTGGGTTTCTTGTATGTAGTTACTACCTACGAACAGCCTAAAGTCTTGATCCCAAAGAAACCCACATTATACTACCCAAGACCAACATGGACTTCCTCCCCATACTTTCTTTCTTTGGGTTTTTGAATCTAAGTAACTAGTCTAGGAAAACCCAAAGTTTTCAATCAAGGAAAACCCAAAGTTGCCTATGTAATCCTAGTGACCTATTCGGGCTTTAGAAGTCCTATTCCTTAAAATAATGATACTTAGTTTTTTAAGACATCAAATTACTCAAAACTTGAAACTTGTTTAGAGATAATTCAAGAGCAATGAGTTAATTCTTTTCTCAAAATTTTAAATCTAGTGGAAGCAGTTAATCAATATCAGGGAATACATATCTAGTCTTTTAGAGTAAGTCAAAGCCAATGTATGTATCAGAAAGTCTAGGAAGATGAAAAGAAGATCTAGTTGAAGTATAAGAGCAAACAATATTGATTGAAGAGGTTCTAGAGTTAGTCCTAGAGGAGATTCTAGAACCAACCAATAAGGAAAAAGGGAAAGTTCAGTCATAAGAGCCAAAAATGAAGTATGAGTATAAGGGATACCCAATTTAATCAAGCATAGTCTCCAAGTTAATTGAGATAAGTGACATAGACATGGGACATGTGTCTATAGCAAAATTATTGAAGAGATATAAATCCATAACTAAGACCCCACTCATGCATGCTATGACAAGTAATGGAATCATGTAATTTTTAGCCTTCCCAAGCTTAATTCAACTCCCTAATTTTGTGCTGGCATGTGACAAATATTATGACTCCCTAACCAGGACTATGAGAGATGATATAGGTAACATAATTATAAGATTGGATGCTCAATATCTCAACTACTATTTTAATATTACAACATCACCTAAATTAATGGACATAGCAATGGAGAAAGCCATCAATCAATGGGAAATGAAGACAACTAAGTGCATAAATATATTGAATATATATTACTTGAAAAGAGTGAAACAAGCTTCAAGGTTTCTTAGACAAATTAAAATATTAGATTTTGTTCAAGAAGTTAATGATATCATTCAGTTGCTTATAGGATTAATTGTGAAAGGAATGCTACATTTTTCTCTCAATGGATGTATTCTTTTATCAAAACTATTGATGCAACCAAAATATCTTACAAAATTGAATGGACAAGAATGGTAAGTGATAATATAGATCAACAGTTGAAGAGTGTGTTACAAACCTTTGATGTTAAGATGACATCATATCTTGTATACATAGCTACTTAAAGTGGAATTTTCTCAAGGCTAAGGACTAAGGGCACAATGTCAACCATGCCTATATATGAATATTACCCTCAGTTGGTCCTTGTAGAATAATACAAACATTAAATTGTAGTAAATGATGCTTTCTTTTATGAACTCATTTGAAAATTGGATACATCTCTAAAACATAGAAGAGTATCAGATAAAGCACGGGATGTAGTTTCATTATATGGTTGTATTTTCATTTAATTCCTTGTTCTCACCAACCTCAACGTATGATATGTTTTAGGACCACCTATCAAGATCTCCAGATATCCTAATGACAAGAGGATCCTCATGGAATTTTGTAGATAACTTGTTGAATTTCATAATCTATAATCAAAGTCTCACAAAGTTGCTATCATTTTTCTCATTGTGATTGGTCACTATCATTACCCTAGAATTTATAAATCCATAAATGTATAGAAATAAATGTATCACCATTATACTCAAGTACACTTTGACACCAGAGCCAATTTTGATTTTAGGTGTGTTGCTCAAAGTATGGTTTCTCTTGAGTAGATGCATATCCTTGCACTTGAGGTTTTTTAGATGGATTGTAGGGATGAGTTTGAAGTGAGAAGGGATAATAGTAGGTTGAATGTAGAATATATTAGTTCATTTTATTTATCTTTTGTTTTTGAAAATATGGAAGATGATGGTGTTGTTACAAGTTATGCTTTTCATGAAGTAGGAGGAGATAGTTTCCCACTTCCAGCAATCATTTTTTAATATAATCATGACAAAACAATTGTTAAGAGGATTTTAAATGTTTTGGAAATGACCTCCAATTGGACTATTGAGAAGGGTTATTACATGAAGGAATTGATAAGTTAAACCACATACGATGGGGGAAAAGAGATAATACAAAGAGAGAGTAGTAAAGTATATACCAAGAAGATAAAACTTAAAAGGAATATTTATGATAAATTTTTAGTAGTAAAAGATAAGGAACCTATTAAAGAAGATGTTCCTCTTCCACCATTAGCCACCACCATAGCTCCTCCTTATACCATTCCCACTTCTTCTCCCATTCTAATTTTCACTACATCCATATTAGATCCATCGATACTAATGTCTCCTCCTAATACTCATATCACCATAACTCTTGAGAAATCTATTTCAAAGGAATCCCCTCTTTTACCTCCATCTTCCCCATCTGCTTCACCACCACCACTTCCTCCAGAATATCAACCCATTACTAAAAAATAACCTTAAAAATTAACTAAAAAAAAAGAAACACCTTTTCAAGAAGGACAATAATAAAAGTTACAAGAAATAGTTGAGGCAATAAAATAAGGAATAAAAACTACTAAAGTAGGACCTGAGCTCATGGTATCAACACAAGAAGTTAGTAAAATACCCAAAGAAAAGGAATTAATGGCTAATAAAGTGATAGAGAGGATAGTATAAATAATTGAAAAAGGATCTGAAAAAGAGATTCAAAAAGGAGTGAAAACTCAAGAAACTTCTTTTCAAGAGATAATGATTAAAAATAGTCAACAAGTAATAACTCATGCATATACTCCTATTCTTACATATTTCTCATCTTAGATAGCGCCACATATCACTCTCGAGGTGAGTGAAATAATAAATCTTGAAAAGATAGATTTGTAACTATTGAAGATTAATTATAAGAGGGGTAAAAATCCAAAACCTTCCAAAGTAACTTCAAAGTTATAGATAGAATCTTCAAGACAAAAGTTTGTTGATATAGCAATCCCACCTCAAGGGATGAGCAAACAAGAAGTCACTAAAAGTGAATTAACCTATTCAAGAATACCCCTTGGGGAGGTAACTATTGAAATTTTAAAATAAGATACTTATACTCTCATTAACTCTCTTTTCAAGAATTTGGATGAGGAGAAGACTGTCAAAGCTAAATTAAAAGAATAAAATACATAATTACGTGAAATAATATCTAAAATGGCCAAATATTTTCCACAATAATTTATTAATTCAAGAGAACCAATTGAGAAGAAAGTGATTTCTGAGGTACAAGAGACTGGAGATAAAGCAAAATCTATTAACAAGTAGATTTATAAAATGAGGTTAGAGGTTTAAAAACATTTTCCCAGTATTTAAGATGCACTTACTAATATTTTGAATAAATTGATATAAATTAAGTAATTAATGAAAGACATTGAGAATGAAAATGGAACTTATGAATTAGAACAAGAAATCTTTCAGACCATAAACAATTTAAGTGATAAGATCCTCGTTAAAGATAATATTGCCCCAGATGGATCGGTAAAAAAGATAAAATAAGTAGATTATCTCATATATTTTTGAATAATTGTTCTAAAAGAAATGAGTGAAGAAATGGAGACTTTCTCAAAAGAGGAAAGTGATTTAAATAAAAATTTAGAAGATTCATTATATGTCTTAACTGGTATCTAGTTAGGTAAAGTTATATGGACATCTGAGTAGTTGTACGAGCAATTCAATCAATTGATAGAAAAAGCCACAACTCCTTTTATATACAAGTCAATGAAAGAATTCATAAAATTCAATAAGAAGTGAAGAGACTTGAACCAAGAATTTAAAAATTAAAAGCTCATTGCAAAAATTTGGAAAGAGAAATGCTAAGATTTGAGATGAAAAGACAAGCACTTGCCAAACTAGATGATGCAGTCATACAACAAATAATGTCTCAACACATCAAGCATAGACAGAAGTGTAGGAGTCAAGTTCATGAAGTAGATTAATTTTTCTCCAAGCCTTGAATAAAGTCTTTCTTCTTATTCTTCTTCTTCTATTTTCTCTTTTCTCTTCATAAACACACTATAAGTAATCTTGTTTTTAGTGATTAATTCATAAAAGTAATGTCATTATATGATTTAATTGTAAAGGAGAAATTACATTGTAAAACCAAATACTTATGTAACTTTCCCAAAATTCCATTACTTAAAGTTATTTTGTAAAATCAAATTACTTGGGCTATTTTAGCACTGCATGTAAAG
This sequence comes from Torreya grandis, assembly GCA_037957365.1. Classification (NCBI taxonomy): domain Eukaryota; kingdom Viridiplantae; phylum Streptophyta; class Pinopsida; order Cupressales; family Taxaceae; genus Torreya; species Torreya grandis. The sequence goes on along the minus strand of JARHVA010004082.1, from coordinate 564,690 downwards.
AGTTAGTATTCGAACCAAATATGAAGATTGAGTTTCACCACTTGTCATTAACCATTACAAGCCACATAAGAGAAATTCAAGGAATACATTACTTAATGTTTCCTAGTTTTATCACAACACATGAAGGTTCGAGATATTGAAACTTAGTAAAATTGTATATCTGAAATTGTATAAATATAGGTGAAGGCTTATGTGCCTAAAAAAAGAAGATAATTTTTTAGAGGATGAGAATTTTTGGTAAACCAACAATTGTATAAATTTTTTAAGAAATATAAAACTTTGTTTTTAGATAACCATATTATTTTGTATGAATTGTGATAAAAGTGAATAAGAAGTAGATTTGTTTTCTTGAAGAACTTTGTGTCTGAATAAATCATTTCATACATTCTATGAAGATAAAATGGTAAACTTTGTGTTATCTTTGATATACATTAAATTCATAGTTTTATTAATAATTTGTTGAAAAGTTATCAAAATTACATTTGCTTATCTACTTATAAGGATACAATAGACTCTACATAGCTATTTATTATGTAATCCAATTTTCTATTTCTCAAATGTTGAAATCTTTTTCTTTATTTCCTAATTTCTATGAAATTATTTTCACATTTCTAATAAAATATACTTACTTTCTACAAAATCCTTTTGTTATGGTTCATGAATAAAGTGATTAAAGTAATACCCCAATTAAAACCAACTTGCATATAAATTATTAATGTTTTTAACAACTATAGGTGTAAGTAATTTGAAATAGATAAGCATAAACATATAAGAGATTCACCATTAAATGAAGTGGGTTTAATCCCATGATTGCCTAGATACATCTAAAATAATTTACAAAATATCTAACTAAAATAAGTGTCAAAAAAATGAGAGATTAGAACAAGTCAAATGGTCAGATTATAACATCGAATAGCAAGGGAGAAAGTTTAGGTGATCAAGCAAGATGAGCTTGACTTAGTAGGTAAATAAAATAGTCCAAAATTGAATCCAACCCAAGTTAATGGAAGAAGGAAAATAAGAGAGATCTATATGGGCTCAAATGGGACTGATCATTGAAACAATGTGATATTAATCTATAGGAAAACCAATATCCTCAGATTGGTTTTCATCTATAGTGAATAGATAAGATATATGGCTAATTTAGGCCCTCAATAAACCACCACTAAAGATAAGCATGATGTGTCCCTGATAGATATGAATATTTTATCCTCTTAATGAAATATAGTGGAAGATCAACAATCCAAAACATAGGGATTTGGAATGTAGTTGGAGAATTCACTTCTAACTAGATCAAGACTTGGCACCTATGGCTAACTCTTGTCCTATATCACACCTTAATCAACAGATTAATTTGGAGGATAATCATGAATATATCATTCATAACTACTTGTTTTGATCAAATTCATGATATAACATCTCAAAAGCTAATAGATCATTAGTTATCAAGAACAACAAGCCTCCTAAATTATCTCTCTTTTCTTTTATAAATAGAGGCCTTGGGGCTAAAAATCAGATATCTCTCACTTTTTAGATATATCATTAGATCTCTCTCTATATTCCACTTGGTTCCCTCTCTTTGTTAGACAAGCCTTTGTCAAGATGGAAATTATAACCTCTTAAAGAAAATATAAGGTCATGTTTTGGTTTCACTATTATGTTATAGTGTGTGTATGTACAATTTGCACATGTGGTAGAAAATTCTTCCTCATTAAATTGTGATCTCACCTATTTAATTTTTCATCTATTTAGGTACATCATGTTTAGTGTTCTACATATTTTGATCAAAGCCCACATATGGATACTATGACTGGTTAATGTCTTACTTTAGACCTCTCTTTTATTTTCCTTAGCCTAGACCATTTTGTGAGCCTCCACATATATTTTTGAACATATTGTTGAAGTTTAAACCTGATCATTTGCTTATTTCATTAGTTTTCTTTGAGTCAAGCAAAGACTTGTAATTTTGGTGCATCACCTTGTTAAATTTCTTAAGAGCCCTTATCTCTTTCTAACCATTTTCCCATGGAGTATTAGGATTATTTTTACTTTAGGTGATCATTAAAGAGAAAGCTAACCTACTCTAGAGGTTTATCCCCATCACAAGATACCCATAACCCAAGGTTGTTCCCATTTATGGCTTAATCAGGGGTAGCCTAAAGAAATTCTCCTAAGGGTGTGAGTTGAAACCCTAATAGTTTTTGGCATTATTAATGGGACTAAGGTCCAAAGTAGTTGAATATTTTTGGTGTTCTCTTTATACAACCAGCCTTTAGGGGCATATCTACAAACATTAATGGTGACTTCAAGTTTTAATTGGTTGTATCATTCTAGGTAAGCATTCAAGGATCTTTATCTACATTTGAGTCCCTCTTACAAGTCTTTATGGATGGATTTAGGGCTGATTTTCAACTTCATATAGTTGGTGAATCTTATCTCCAACTAAATGGAACCTACCATCCATATAATCATCTCTATCAACTTCATAATGAGTATATCTATCCTTCATGTCCACCCACTTACCCCTCTATCTAGTCTTATACTATCACATCCTTGCTAAAACTTAAGCCAAATATTCTAAGTAAAAGAAGTAATGATAAAATTGGATGTATAGCTTTATATGATCCCTTTTCATCTCATAAAGAGGATGAGGGAGTTAGTTATAATGTTAACAAAGCAGTGGATGGCTATCAAAAAGGAGGTTCAGTATGGTGCTATCAATAATGATCTATGTGAGATGAAGACCCTTATCCATTGGTGGATAGATAGATTAGTAAAATAAGAGGGTAAGGAGAAAAAATTTAGGCATCCTAAAATGTTTGTCCCACCCCACCTAAGAATGGCCTACTTCAAGAAAAGAACATAAGAAAGAGAGGAATCAAGAGGATTCATGGTAGTAGTTGTATCATGATTTCATGAAAGAAATGGACCTAGTTGGAAATAATGTGACCTCTCTATCACATGAAGGTGAAGTAGTCTTTAATAACCATACTAAGGTGCCAAAAAAATATTTTTAGCCTCATGATTATGACCAGGAGATCAACACGATTGATTCTAAAGAGACTCCAATAAATTTGTATCTTCATGAAAATGAGTCTTCAAAAGCAGTTATTTTCTCAGCGGATAACATGTTATAGATTTTCAAGCATGGTTATCAACTTCTATCTTAAAATCTAGACATCCCTCTGCTATTAGAAGCCATATGTGAGATCAGATGGCTCAAAAATTCAAAAAGATAGAGGTTAGCCCTATGGATACATTGAAGGGGATAGGTCGAGTTGATCCATATGTGCATAATCATCAGTTCATGAATGAAGAACTGGATCTGTTCTTTTAAATAACATAGATCTAGGAGCATGATGATTGGGTTTTATACCCATGCTTCTAGTTTCTCTTAGCTATAGAGAAGAGTTGTCAATAAAAGAAAAGTATGTCTCAAAGCTCTAATGTCTACAAAATAGTTTTCCATTTGACCTAAAAGGGTATTTTTAATTTACAACATTGTACATAGTAGGTTAGATTTTGAATATTTTCTCTAAGTGATTTGTGTACATCTTTTCATAGATTATTTATTTCAAGTGCCTACGAGCACCTATCTTATTTCATTATATTTATTTTCTTCTATTCTCAAGTGAGACTCGAATAAGGTTTGAATCAATGACCAAGTGGATTGGATTGGGTTCTCAAATCATAAAAGGCATGCTTCCTTATGAGTTTCTAAGAATGTTGCCCATATTTGGCCCACATACTAGCTTGTGCCTAGTTGCTATGATCTAATATAGATAAGGAAGTAGAACCCCCTTTTATTAATCAAACAACTAGAACAACATATAGATGGTATTGAGTAGATTAATTTCACATGTGTGGGTGAGTGATTGGAAAATTATACATATGGGTTTCTTCACAATGGTCCCATGTAGGCATACACTAGGTTCTAGCTCATCTTCTTAAGCACAACAAAAGACCTAAGGATTTAAAGTGGGCTTCCAGAATAAAATACACTAAGTTTTTATACATAGTCTATTTTTAAAAATCCCAAACACAAACAAAGGAGCATATTCATGAGGTCAAGCCTCATGCATATGGATAAGTCAAGAAGAATCTATCATATGGGTTGGTTCATTCTTATGATAAGATCATTCACACGAAGTTGTAACTCACATTATGAATCAAGATGGAAGATATGCATCTTTAAAGTTAGCTCCATAGAATAAAATGACCAAATATCCATACTTATCCATTTTTGAGTCAAGATCAAGTGGGATAACCAACTTGCACACTTAATATCTTCACTTAAGAAGCATTCTAGGCTATTAAATCAAATGGGTTTACTCCTTTTGGTATTAATACCATCTCTTAAAAGTTTGGTTTCTTTGTGAGTTTTAAACTTTGAAATACAAGTTTGAAAAGTTGGCCAAAAATGTGAAATACATCCACATAAGTGTCAACTTTATGCCTAGGCAAAGGTCCACATGAGTTTAAATTTGGTAGTCTATAGGATGTCAAAACCATTCTCAAAGATGTCAAAAAATGTTTGTGTGAACTTCAAAATTAAGCACTATGAACTAATCGATGTGGTTTAAAAAAATCTCAGTGGAGACCTAAGGAAGAGTGTGTGGCCAACAACTGTCAAGACAACAAGAACTTAGAACATGTCAAATTATCATATTGTCAACTATATGTAATCAAAATTGCATGATGCACAATGAATTTATCCTAGATTTGATAAGATAGAGTATACCTAAACTTTTGATTAGGCATACACTTGTTAAGTGAGAGCATGACCAATATGGGGATCTACTAGACTTGATTATGGGATCACTTTTATCCTTTGTCACAACACATCATGCTAGGAAGGGTTCTTAATCCTATAATTTAACATAATCATAAAATAAACCTAAAATAGTCCTATGATTTTATGTTCACTTACGTAATAAACAATAAACTAAACTATTATAATAATAATAAAAGTAAACTAATCTAGTCCACACCAAAGCTTGTGGCATAAAGTGAAGGGTTAGATGCAAAATGATCAAATATGTAATGGGACCTTCAAATAAAGTAAGTATGAGTAACACCCTAATACACATAATATGAAGAGTAATATTATTTTAACCAACACTTATGCTACTTCTATCTACTAAAAGAGTGGAAAACAAAATTAGAATATACGTACCTGAATGTGAACTTATCATGATTCAATCTCTCCCTTGGCCAATGAGGATTTGAAAGAGGTTATTTTGGTTCATAAGGATCACTTTGTTAGACCAAAGCATCCAAGACCTATCCACATGACAAAATTCTCCAAATAAGAAACCTAATCTAAGACTCCTCAAGTAGAATGGTAGAATAACATATTTTGAAGAAGTGTGAGTGAATAATAACTCTTAATTTCACATCTACTTAATAATGACTGAAATGACCTTGTATATTTAGGAGTATCTCCCCTAAAAATCATTCAAACATTTCAATTATGCTAGGTTAATTGGGTCAACCTAGTAAATTCTTAGGCTAATGTTTAAAGTCTATGCTAAGTCAATCAGAAGGCAAACAAGTCAAAAGAGCTAAAGTAACCCTAGAATAAACTAGGTCGACTAGGTTGACCTAGTGTACTAAATAGGTAAAAAGTGTGTAAAGCAAGGAGAAGGATAAAAAGAGGAAAAGACTAGAGTAATGTGAAGGGGAGGATAAATATCTTAGGGAAAGTTTTTAAGGTATTAATGGATTAGGAATAATTTGGCAATAAGGGACAATAGTCTTGCAAAGCACTAAAGGTCTACCCACACCATTCTCGATGCAACCCATAAGGCATGCACTTAGAGAGGTTGAGTCGTGATGGGTTCCTAAAAGATTTAAATCATTAGTATTCGATCAAAGTTAAAAATATTATGTGTATCCATATGCCCCACTAAAATATCATCATGTGTCACTAAGGTGTAATAAGGGATGGTGGTTCGAGAAATAACATAAAGACACACACAATGCTGATGCTAAAAAAAGTTGTAGTATTTTAAACAACATAAAATAGCTTAAAGTAAATGACTAAAAGAGAAACTAATCTAAAAATAAAATAACTAAAAATTAAAATTGATGCATACCTTGGCTTACCTTTTATCACAATCTGGTTTTTAACCATGTTTTTAGTTTTGATTATGTAGGGCATAGAGACTACTTTCAACAAAACTAGAAATACAAAACTAAAGAGAAAAAATAAACAAACACAAGAAAAGATAATATAATTGGTGCTATGTGGATGGGATGTACTTGTGAATTTGGAAAGCTAGGTGATAAGTGCTATGCTAGACCAAATTACCAAGTCAAACAATATTAAGTCAAGTAACCAAAAATCCAAGGTTGCTAAAGACCAAAAAACTCAAACAAGTAAACCTCAAGTAAGAAAATGCAAACTCACCAATTCAAACCAAGGATACATGCTTAAAAATGAATGATAATGAAGACAAATCAATCATAAAAAGAAAAACAAAATGGTAAGACAATATTCATGAGTGAGTAGTAACAATTCATATCTCAATAATTAATGGAAAAAGGAGATGCATAAAAAGGAAAACAACATTTTTGAGTGATCAGTAACAAAACACATCTCACTCAATAATGGAAAAATGGGTATGAACCTAGGTATATGTAATAATAGAACAAAAAAATCATGATAAATGGAAAAATAAAGGTAATGTAAGTTTATTAAGTGTAAACTGAAGTGAGGAATATGATCCAAAGTTATTTAAACATGTTGTTTTGCATCTAAAGATAGATCAAACTGAAACAAAGTAGTGTTAGTACATTTTTAAGAAATGAAGAAGAATGAATTTAAAGAAGAGGGAAAATATATTTGGAATCATAATTTGTCTATCAAGGAGGGGTGTGGAAATTAAGTGGGTAGAGGGGAGAATCAAGGAAAAACCAAGGTAGATAAACTCTTTATCAAAGTCAAGACACTCAAATTTGGTTTGTCAAAACAAGAGGACTATTGACCTTAGGGACTCTGAAGAACTTCTCTTAGCTACACAAGTCTTGGGTTAACAAATGGAGTATATAGATCATCTTATGAAGGTTATATGCCTGAAAAGTAAAATGGAGCTACTTCCACATGACATGTTCCCTGCTCTTTAAGACCCCTTATAGAACCATCGGTCTACCATGAAGATTGGGTACTTAAGTGATAAAGTAGGTAGCACCATAGATTTTTTTGAATTCGCCTATTCTAATATATTTTCCTACCACATCCCAAATGACTTTTGTTATATATGAATCTAATTTTGGATTTTAAACTTCAATTTGAGATAGGACATGTTCTTTTAATCATGCCTTATTTGAATTTTGAAATTTTTATGTTGCCTTTCAGACATCATTACCTTTTTTTTTCAAATGATTTGACTTTTAATTTTCTTGATGTCTTTTTTCTATTCCTCCTCCATACAGATTTGTAAAACCAAATATGGGTGATAAAAATGAATTTTATTTGAAAACATTGGGATAAGGTTGCTAAGAGAGTGAAACTTCAAAGAGCATGGGGTATGAGAGTCTCATAAATCTAGGTGAAATAAAAGTGATATCTTGACTTCAACCTTATTTTATCCAATGAGGAAATGAGAGAAAGGGGAAATCAAGAGGAATGACACATGTAAAAATTTGAATTGCTTTAAATTACAAAAAATGAAATGTGAAAAAGGTCAATAAAGAAGGGATATAGTGATAGAAAAGGTGTGATTCCTTATCATAAGAAAGAGGGAAATGGAGGAAAACATGCTAACATAGTTTGTTGTGAAAATTCAATCTAGCAAAATAATCAAAAGCTAAAGTTTAAGAAAAAGATCAAGAACAAGAAAATAATGATAATTTTATGAGGGCTAGTTCCTATTCATAGTCTTACAAAGCAAATTATAAAAAAAAATACCCAAAATGGTGCTAATAAGCAATAGAAAAGCAAAAGTGAGAGAGCCTTTTTACAAACCACCTCACAAAAGAAAAACCTAAGGGATGTCAAAATAGAATTAGCAAGCAACAAAATGAGACGGAAAATAATAAGAAATATGGTGGTTTTGTGAGGGATTTTAGGTCCTATCCATGGTATTATAAATCAACTCAAAAAATAAAAATCCAAGGGGTGCTAAATAAAAATTATCAAATAGAAAGAGAGTGAAAAATAAGAGAAAATGCAAGATAATAAGGAAGACTATGGTACATCAAGAAACCAAAAGACCAAAAGGGGAGGACTAAAGGTTTGTGAATAATATGGAATTAATGTAGAGGGAGAGACATGTGCTTAAGTAACCCATAAAAATAGTTAGATAGATATAGATATAAAGCATAATAAGAAGTAAATGACTAGGTGAAGATATTTTTTAGGAATTGAGCATTGGTGGGCTCTTTGAAAATATGGCCTTCATTAGTTTGAAGGATGTATGTACTTAGACCAAGAATATATTTATCTAAGTATGGTCCCTACCATTTATTGGAATACTTAACTTATTTTATCATGAGTGTAATCTAATTTAAGGATAGGGTGACCAACATTAAATGTGCAGATTTTGACATGTTTGTTATGTTATCAAGTAATGCAAGCCTTATTTTAGTAATTATGTTGTAAGGAAGAGATGTGATGTTCATCAAGTATATCAAGAGAATCAAGGTGATCTACATGTAATTCCTCATTGAGATTGATTCCATGAATATATATACAAATAAAATGAAACTCAACTTCAAGAGGAAGAATCAACTCAAAATCATAGACTAGAGAAAATGGAGTTGCCCAAGTGGTAGTATAAATGTTATTACAATAATCCCAAAGTGAGGGATAAAGGTTAATGTGATAATACATGTGGGTTTCATGAATTTTATTTTGAAGGGTTTTATTGAAAATATTATTAGTGACCTTAGATCAACCATTACACTATGGATGATAAGGATTGGAAAATTTGTGATTAATCTTAAATTTGGTACAAAGTTGTTTAACATGTTTATTTTTAAAATTACCTCCATAATTAGAAATGATGGTAAGAGGAATGCCATAACATAAAATGATTTGGCTCTAAATTAATTTAGATATGGTAGGACCAGTAACATTGATATGGTGCATTGCTTATATGCACTTGATAAAGTATTTGGTAGTGATGATAATAAAGACATGTTCATCTTTGGAATGAGGAATTTTTCCAATGAGAATGAATCCCCATTTGGAAAATGTCCAAAGAAATTCAATGGTTTGAAGTTAAGCTAGTGGTGAATGAATGAGATCATTATTAAGTTGACAAGGATTACAATTTTTACCATATTCAATAGCATCCTTTTCTATAGTAGGCCAATAGTAACCCATACATAGGAATTTGAAATTTATAGCATGTTTTATATAATGACCATCACACATTCCTCCATGTGCTTGTTTAAGTAGAGGAGGGACCTTATCTTGCATGACACAATGGAGCAAGGTACCTTTGATGTTGTGATAATAAAGGATGTTATGTCTAAATATGTAATTGATAGCTTATTTGTGAAGATGTGTCTTTTCATGAGAATCAAATTTAGGAGGATAAGTTTAATTTTCTTACAATCAGATGATATCTTAATAACACATGTATTTTCAGATGGTGACAATGTCAATGTGGAAAATAAGGAAATTAAGAGGGTGAGTAGATGATGGGGATTTGACTATTTGTATGATAAAATAAGGATTAGAAAGAAATTTATGTGGATTAAAAAGAGACATTAAAGAGGCAAGAGAATTAGTAATGGAATTTTGATCTCTAGGAATAGGCTTAATTGGAAAAGAGATAAAATCCTTAGTAAGATTGATTACAATTTGATGATAGGAGATAAGGTCTTCACTTTTACATTTATAAGCACCACTAAATTGACATTAAATGAGTTGAAAATCACCCAAATCATGAAGGTATTATATGTCTAAATCAATATCATCTCTCATACCTAAGATAATATCTTCATACTCAACCATGTTGTTGGTAACATCAAATGTAAAACATAAATCTAAAGGAATGATCTTGCCAAGAGGACTAGTGAGAATGAAACCTACCCAAACTCCTTGAAGTTATTTAGCTCCATCAAAGTGGAGGGTCCAAGTATCCTCATGTAAGTCAACATTAATTTTAGGAAGCTCCTCGATAACTGTCATTGCTTTAGTAGTATCAAAAGGAGGGAAAGCTTCATTAAGATGATTAGCTTCAAGATCGATAGTAAAGATATGACAATAATATTTAAGAGAGATTTATTGATTAAGACATTTAATATAAATTATATTATCATTTTTAAGGTTATCTTAAATGGAAAAAGTAGTTGGAATAGGATCCATTAGAAGTTAGCCAACTATGACTTTCCCTTTGAGAGCTTTTTGCATGATAATGCAAAGATAAAATTCCATTAGTAAGACCATCCACTTGCCAATTTTATCTATAATAAGAAATGCTTTGGAGAAGAAATGATGAAGGGGGTCAGAATGAATGATGACATAGGTGGTTTAGTAAATCATATAGTGATGAAGTTTTTAGTGGTAAAATAGGTAGCAAGGAAATCATGCTCAATTTTAGTATAACATGTTTCATAATTTATGAGACCTCAGCTAATATAGTATATGGCATAATCTTTGCCCATATAATCCTATTGGGAAAGCATTTCCCTAACTAAAATAGGTGTTGAATAAGTATAAATAATTAAAGGTTTATCATTAGAAGGAGGATGAACTATAGGTGGATGAAGCAATGACTCTTTCATATTATCAAATGCTTTTTGACATGGATTTTTCTATTCCAAGTCTATATCTTTATTAATAAGGGAAATAATAGAGTGAATTTGATAAGCCATATTTGGATTGAATCATCTAATTTCCCCAAGTTTTCCTAAGTATGAATATTAAGAATAGAATGAGGAATGGGCATGTTAATATTAACATTAATCTTAACTGGATCAACATCAATACCATAGAGAGAGACTAAGAATCCTAATAATTATCAATATGTAATTCTGAAAACACATTTGAAAGGATTAAGTGAGACTTTATATTTAAGGAGATGGTCAAATATGATGGCAAGATTGGAAAGGTGGTTTTTATGATGCTTGGATTTGGTGATAAAATCATCCACATATGTTTAAACAATTTTATCGATAAGATCATGAAAGATATGAGTTATTACACATTGGTAATTAGCCCATACATTTTTAGACCAAAGGGAATTTTTACATAACAATAGATGCCCAATTCCATGGTAAAAGTAGTCTTATGTTGGTCCTCAAGAGCTATATGAATCTATAATATCTTTAAAATCCATCCATAAGAGATAAAATTTCATATCCAGTCATGGAATCGATGATGGCATCTATTTAAGGCAAAGGAAAGTTGTCTTTAGGACAAGCAAGATTAATATTTTAGAAATCAATGAAAATACAAATGACCATAGTGACCTTTTTTTTAATAGGAATGATATTGGAAATCCATTTAAAATATTCCCTAGGTTTAATAAATTTATCATAGATTAGTTTGATGATTTCCTTATGGCATAAGTTGGTAACTTTAGGAGAAAATTTGCATTGATTTTGACACACAGGTTTGGTATCAAGATAGGTAATGATGTTATGGAACATTATGTTAGGGTTAATTCTATGCATGTCTTTGTAAGACTATGTGAATGCCTCTTGATACTTATAAAAAAATAGGCTGAAATTATCATGTTTAGAAGGTGAAAGTTATTTGGAAAATGTGATTGGTTGAGGGAATGAGGGATTACCATATTCAATATGATTTGTTTCTTCAATAAGTATGGAATTACCATCTTGAAAGTGGTATGGTGCATTAGGTGAGGAGGAAATTAGATGATTTTTAGGATCAATACTAGTACTAAAGTTGTTAAAGTGAGGAGTTTTAGTTTTAAAATGTCCAAGTTTATGATGTTGATAGGGGATTTGAGGTTCTTGGGCATAAATTAATTCAAGATTAGATTCATCACTAGGAAAATTAAGAAGAGGACCATAATACTCAACATCTACTTTTAGATCTAGAATTCAATTACCATGACAATCATATTTAAAATGTATTTGGTGAACATTGGCTATCTTGGCATCAAGTGTGATTGTGGGAGTAGAAGAAGTAGATGGATTATATTCATTAGGAGGATCCAAAGGAGGTAGAAAAGATGATGGTGTTTCTAGAGGTTCATAAGGTGTAAGTTATTCTACCACCCAAGGGGAATTGATAAGAGGAAGATTAATAGGAAACACATAACACTTAGGTTCTAAGTTCTTATCTACAAAAATGGTATGCACATCCCAATTGAAAGCAAGAATTTGGTATAAGGTATTTTGATAATGTAAGACATCCAAGTATCTTATTTGATCTTGGGTCATGATATAGTTATCATCATATGTAGGAGAAATTGTACATACTTGGGATTCAAGAGGATCTTAAAAAGGTGAAATCCCGAGATTACTAAATGTTCTTGGAGACATGGTGAGAGGATCTTGAAACAATTTAGCCACTAAACAATTATTGAAATTAAAATCATATTCAGGTAAAGATGTCTCTTGAGTATTTCATGGAGGGGGAAATTAGTAATCTCATCCAAGAGAAGAATGATATGATCCCTAGGTAAAAGAGGAGAAAGCCATTCTAAAATATATGGATGTAATTTGGTGGTGTTGCAAGTATGTTTTAGTTCATTGGGCTCATCATCATAAAATTTTCAAGAGTAACCTGTAAATTAGGATTCATATTGATGAACTTAGGTAAGGGAGTATTATTAATTTTAGGGATTGTAGGAATATGATATTGTGATTTAGGATTAGGTAATTAGATACTCAATTGGTTGGGATTGGTTTTATGCTTATATAATTTTCTATTATGGAAAAATTTAATCATTGACTTCCAAAATAAGTAATGACCCTCATTCAATGAGTCCATGGATGACCAAGGAGTTTGTTATAAGATAAAGGAAGGTCAAGAACCATGAGTTTGGTCTGAACAGTCTTAGGACCGATGGTTAAGGGAAGCCATATACAACCAAGTGGCTTTTGATTAGTCTTTTTAAAACCAATAAAAGTAAGATGGGTTTGTTTAAGATGACTTTTATTATAACCAAGTTATTGTAGAAGCCACAAAGAGGTTAAATTAATACCAAAACCTCCATCAACTAGAACTTTTAGAATGAAGGTGGTATTAATGGCTATTTTGATGAAGAGAGGTGGATCATTAACATGAAAGAATATTTCATCATTAATCATGTATTATTCAAATAATTCAATAGAAGGTTTTGGATAAGGACATAAATTTGATGGTATCAATGTTACTTGGTTGAGAATCAATAGAAGGTGGTTCTTCCTCTAAGGAAGATGGATCTTCAATCTCTTGGATTTGTTTCATAAGTAATATTTTATGATAAGGTGAAGTGCAAACCAAATCCATAAGAGTAATATTATATAGCATAGAGTTAAGTTCTTTAATAAAATTCTATTGAGATTTATAAGAAGATCCATATGGTTTAGAATAGACATTAGACTTTGGAGGAATAGATGTGGTTGGAGGAACAAAAAGAAGAATTTATTACTCAAGTGATTTTGATTCAATATTGATGGTGGTGGTATCTTTAATCAATTGTTACTCTAAAGAAGGTTTCTTAGGCCTGCTAATAAGATCTTTATGGATAGGTTTTTTTATGATAGTTTACTTTAGCCATATTGAAATATTGAGAGTAATTTATCCAACATCCTTGGAAGTTGATTAATTATGGGAAAAATATTTTTGGTTATTAGATGTATAAGTGTTAGAGGATTATCAGTTTTGAGAAGCATTAATGTATTTGTGATGATGATTTATTATCATGGTTTCATGGTTGAATAAATCACCAAGCATGTAAGAAATAACACATTTAGAAAGTCCTCTAAAAGATTCATGAGAATGTCTAATGTTGGTATAAAACAAACAAAATATATTAGGATCATACCACTTAGGAGGAGCATTATGATATAATAAAGTTTTATAGGGCAGTAAAAATTATTGCATTTGATGTATCGAAAAAGGTATGTGAGATGGTAAAGGAATATCATTTTTTGCAACTCCTAATTTGGCTTTAGAAGTGTTACTAGTGATAGTATAGGATGTTTAGAATGATATTTTAAGAATATTAGAATTAGGTTTGAATTGATCCATAAGAAATTATTTCCATTTAGCTTGGTCAAGAGCTTCATTAAGATTTTGAGAAGCAAAGGTTCAAAACTTGTATTGAATAGTGGGTGTTAAAGTGGTGGTAAAGAGTTTGAATGGGTTATCATCAAACATATTATGATCATCTTTATGAGATAGGGATTTCCATCTTTTAATAAATTCATGATTCAATTTGTTAGGAGTTTGCTTAGAATTTATGAAATGGCTAATACAATTTTCAAGATCATTTTTTTTGAAATTATTTAACTAAAGGATTAACTAAATCTTTGAGTTGCTAAATAGAATGTTGAGGTAATTCATTATACCATTATAATACATCAAAATTAAAAGTTTTAACTAAGAGTTTAGTAGTGTCAAATGTATTAATTTGGATCCATTCTTTGTATAAATTACCAAAAACTTTAATAAATGAGGTGGGGTCTTTAGTCCCATCATATTTGATAGTTGGTGATATGTTACCAATGTCAATATATATAATGAAGGGAGCTAAAGGATCATTTTGAATGGGTTGAATCATATTTTTTATTCATTATTGGTTGATAAATAACATTACTTTAGGCATCTCTAAGAGGTGGAGGATTTTATTTAGGATTAGCTTGAGGATGCATGATTAAAGGTTGATTATTTACATTAATTAAGTGTTTTTGAAGTTGGATCATCTGATTTGTATTAGATTTTTGCATATTTTTTATTTGTTGAATTAATTGAGCTAATAGTTGGGTTGTATCAGGTGGTGGATTAGTGTTAGAAGGAGCACTCCCCAAATTGATGTTGGGGGAGGATTATTAGAAGTTATTTTGTTAGTGTGATTGTTAAGTAAACTTGTGTCAATCACTCCTACACTAGTTTGAAGATTTTGAGAAGTTTCTTGATAGTGGTAAAAAAGATTGGATCTATCAACTTCATTTTGAGGTGTTATTTGAGCCATGTGACTATTTGAAGATGAAGGAAGAGAAGAGGTTCCCAAAGACTGATCTTTCTCTTGGGAAGAAAAGAAAGGGAGAAATGAATAACCTATATAGGATCTAAAAGGATTAATACTATCCAAAAATATTTTGATAGGGGACCTCATTCTAACTAAAAGGAACTGAATAAAATGCAAAATGAAAGAGAAGGAGAATTAGGTTGATAAATAAAGATAACAGGAAATAGAACTAGGTTGACCATGTCAACCTAGTGTAAAAATAAGACCTATATACTATACTAGGTAGACCAAGTTGACCTAATGCAATGAACAGGGGTAGAAAATAGGTTATGAGATAGCACTAGGTCGACAACATCAACCTAGTATAGTAGATAGGGAGAAATAAAGGATTGATAGTAAGATAAGAAATAAAATAAGATAATTTGTAGCTAACCCAAGAAAGGGAATGCTAAAAGTAAACAAATAATCAATTAAATTGATGTTAGTCAATCTAATTGAAGCTCATAAAGGAAAAATATTACACCAATATTGGCTAGTATAAGTTATTTCATACACAATTAAACAAAGACCAAACAAATAACTTGGAAAATAAAGCTAGCTAATTGGTCAACCTAGAATGTTAGATTATTAAGAATGATTTTAAATGATAGAAATTTGGCTAAAAATAAGGTACCAACTAGAAATATATGGATGGTTTCAAGTGAGTTTAGGATGAAAGGGACTGTAGTGGCAATGATACAGGCTTGGTATTGGGGCCTACCCCCTCACTTCACACACCAAAATGATAAGAGTGTTGGGTGCTTATCCAAAATATACCATTAACCATGCTTTATAATTGACTAGAGAATCAAGTTAGCTTCCCCCTTGGTGATGAAATCCAAGTAAGTTGTCCTGGGTAGTCAAATGTTAAAATGTTATTTGATGTTTAAGTGATTTGGCCATGTGTGAATAAAATAGTACAACTAGGTGATTAATTCAAAACCTCCTAATTAGACTATGTGAATTATTCTAATCATGAAAATTGTTGAAATGAAAGATGTAATTAACATATAAGGTGAATTCCAAATTTGAAACAATTTATATTGAAATCACTATATGCATAACAAACATAACTAGGTAAAGAGTGTCGAGTTAAAACTATTGAAAATAGGGTCTAGAAAACCCACTAGGTCAACCAGGTCGACCTAGTTGTTTTAGAAAACAAATAAGACATAAAACTAGGTTGATCAAGTCAAACTAGTTGGTTGTGTAGAGGTAGCTATAAAGGCTACAAACTTGAAAGGAAAATATATAAATACAGAGATATAGAAGAATATAAACTCACCTTGATGGTTTATAGATATAATTTATTGATCCAAAACATGCAAACTGGGTTGAGTTGAACAACCAAGAAATATAGAAATCTACTAAAAAAGTGTTGAAAATGCACTAGGTCAACCTAGTCGACCTGGTTGGTTGGACTGGAAGTCTAAAAATATACTAGGTTGCGCTGGTCGACCTAGTAGGATGATCTGAAAGTCTAAAAACTAAAATATATACTAGGTCAAGATGATTAATTAGGATATATAGATATTGTTGTAAAGTGACTACAAATACACTAGGTTGACTTGGTTGACCTAGTAGGCTAAATAGATACTGCGTTGAATTGGTCAATCTAATTGCCTATTCCTTTGCATAAATAAAAATAAAATTAGGTTGATAAAATCAGACTAGTATGTCAAAATATATGATATAAATGATGACAAAGTAATGAAATAAAAGTGATTAAATATAACAAGAATTTGATTCATGTTAGGTTCACTAGAATGTATGTAATCAAAATTACATGATACATAATGAATTAATCATATATTGGATAAGATAGAGCACACCTATACTTCTAATTGGGCATACACTTGTTAAGCAAAAGCTTGACCAATATGGGGATCCACTAGACTTGATCAAGGGATCACTTGTATCATTTGTCATAACAAATCATGCTAGGAAGGGTTCCAAAGCCTATAGTCTAACACAATCACACAACCCTAAAAGAGTCATATGATTTTATGTTTACTTATGTAATAAATAATAAAGTAAACTATTCTAATAATAAGAAAATTAAACTAATCTAGTTCACACCAAAGCTTATAGCACAAAGTGAGGGGTTATATGCAAAATGATCAAATATGTATAAGGAACTTCAAATAAATTAAGTATGATCAATACCCTAATACACAAAATATGAAGATTAATATAATTTGAGCCAACACTTATACTACTTTTATCTACTAAAATAGAGGAGAACAAATTTAGAATATACTTACCTAAATGGTAATTGATCATGATTCTCAATCTCTCCCTTTGCTAATGGGTCTTTTCAAGAGGTTTTTATGGTCTATAAGGATCACTTTACTATGCCAAAGCATCCAAGATCTATCTAAAAGACTAGATTCTCCAAATAAGAAACCTAAACTAAGACTCCTCAAGTAGAATGGTTGAAGAGTAGATTGTGAAGAAGCACAAGTGGATAATAACTCTTTCTTTCACATCTACTTAATAATGACCGAAATGACTTTGTATATATAGGAGTATCTCACCCAAAAATCATTCAGACATGTCAGTTGTGATAGGTTGATTGGGTCAACCTATTATATTCTTGGGATAATGCCTAATGTCTATGTTAGGTCATCTAAAAGATAAAGAAGTTAAAAGAGCTAAAGTGACTCCAGAAAACACTAGGTCAACCAGGTTGACCTAGTGTAATAAATATGTAAAAAGGGTGTAAAGTAAGGATAATAAGGGTTAAAAGAGGAAAAGACTAAAGGAAGGTGCAAGGGAGGAGATATAGCTTAGGAAAAGTTTTTAGGAGATGAATGGATTGGGAATAATGTAGCAATAAGGGACAACAATCCTACAAAAAACCAAAGGTATACCGACCCCTTTCTTGATGCACCCCTTAAGTCATGCACTCAAAGAGATTGAGTCGTGACATGTTCCTGCAAGATCTAAAGCATCCGTATTTGATAAAAGTTAAAAATATTATGTGTATACACTGATAACCAATAAAAAGGGATTGAGTTGGGGTGATCAAGAAATATGATCCGCACTTGGTAGGTAAATAAAAGAGTTTTAACTTGAATCCAACCCATGTTAATGGAATAATCAAAAGAAGAGAGATCTATATGTGCTCAGATAAGATTGATCATGAAACAAAGTGTTATAGATCTATAAGAAAATAAATATCCTTAGATTGGTTTTCATCTATATTGAATAGAGTATATATATGGCTAAGTTAGGCCCTTGACAAGTTATCACTCAAGATTGGCATGATGTGTCCCTATTAGATATGATTATTTTATACTCTCAATGAAATTTAGTGTAAGATCAACAATCCAAAACTTAAGGATTTGGAAAGCATTTGAAGCATTCACTTCTAGTTGGATCAAGACATTCCACCTATGGCTAACTCTTGTCCTCTAGCACACCTTCCTCAATTAGTGGAATTACTTGGAGGATAATGATGAATATCTCATTCATAATTACTTGTTTTGATCAAAAGCACAATAGAATGTCTTGAAAGATGACAAATCATTGGTTGTGAAGAACACCAAGCCTCTTAACTTCTCTATATTTTTTGCTATAAATAAAGGCCTTATGACTAAAAATTGGACATCTCTCACATTTTAGATAGATCATTATATCTCTCTCTATATTTTTATCAATTCCCTCTCTTAGTTGGAATAGAGTCTACCAATATAAAATTGGTAACCTCTTGAAGTAAATAGAAGGTCATGTTTTGATTTTAGTGTTCTAGTATATTTTGTAAATGTCCAATTTATACATGTTATAGAAACTTCTCCCTCATAAAATTATTATCTCACCTAGTTACTAGTACATCTATTCAGTCACATCATGTTTAGTGTTTTACATATTTTGATCGAAGCTAACATGTGGATATTTTGACTAGTTAGTGTCTTAATTTAGATCTCTCCTTAATTTCAATTAACCTAGACCATTTGGTGAGTCTCCACATGGATATGTGAATAGGATGTTGAAGTTTTAACTTGGTCATTTAATTTTTTCATTAGTGTTCCTTGAGTCAAATAAAGAGGATCAACATATAATTTTAGTGCATCACCCTGTTAACTTTCTTAGGAGCCCTTATCTCTTTCTAACCCTTTTCCTATGAAGCACTAGGCTTAGTTTTAGTTTAGGTGAGCATAAAATAAGAAGCCATTATACTCCATAGGTTCATCCCCATCATGGGATACCCATATCCTGGGTTTGTTCTCATGTTATGGATTAATCATGGGAAGTTTGAACAACTTCTCCCAAGGGTGTGAGTTAGAGTTATAACATTAGCATTGGCTAGGGTTTTAGAAAGAGAAGTTGTATAACTTGTGATTAATCCAATGGAAATTTAAAAAAAAAATTAATCTATAATTTTTTGACATGGCATAAAATATTCACAAGGTTATCTACCTATACTAGGCCATACAATATGATATTTCTGACTGTGTGCTATTAGGAGGTCCATAAGACCTAATTCTACAAGAGATTAAGTGAGTTGGAAACTCTAGCTTGAGAGTTAGATTATGAAAATTCTAATGAAGATGTGTGGACTTAATGGGTACCTTAAATAAGTAATGGTTTGTTTATAAACCTAGTACATTATTCTAACTAAGGACGTTTATGTGTTTTGAGGGCTACAATGATAACTAGTCTTGTTATGAATAATAAGTGTGTATAAGGAATTAGTGAATAAATAAAGCATGAAGTTGAGTTAATACAAGTTTATTATGAACAAGTAATAATATTTAAGGTACATAGACATTTTATGGTGTTCTAAAGAGGAATTTGGGGTTTTAATAATCTTGTGGAGTTGACTAGACACATGGTTTAAATGAATACAATAATGAGTATGCTAAGTGAATATGGTAGAGTAATGATTTAGAGGGTTAAGTGATGATAGAATAAGGAGAAAATGATTACAAAGTATATTCATAGTTAGAATAAAAATCCTTATAAGATTGTCCCAAAAAATATCCATGCAAGAAATCAAGGAAACATGTTGTGATAGAAGACTTAATAACATGTATGTGGATGTAAGTGGGAAGTGGTAAATAAGATTGGATATTAGATAAATAACCTAGATAAATAGGTACATGAATATACAAATTGACATCAAATGTTGTTTAAAATTGAGATGGAAGACAAGATTCAGTTTAGTATCTCATGAAGAGGTATACAGAGTTGGGTTGAGATTCTAAACAAGAAAGACATTATGAAGGCAAAGGTTGATTAATATTATAGATCTATATCATATTGGTATTAGAGTGTAAATAATCTTATGGGAAATAATATGAACCTACCTTTAAGTAAAAAATAAAAAATAAGTTACATTTATTTTGATAAGTTATCTTTATTATGTTTTTTTTATGTGAAGAAAGTTCAAGTTACGAAGAGTATTTGTGAGATAAATTAAAGTTGAAGTATGACCCATTGAGGTTATCAGAGGAGAAAATAAGTTGGTGGGAGAACATATACAACAATAAAAGGTGCAATTTTATTGATATATTATCTTTAATTTATGACATTAAGAAAGTGTAACATTTTTAATAAGACTTTCAAGATGAAACTAATACATGTACAACCTATTTATGCTTGTCAAGAGAGAGAATAATAGTGAATTAAGTGTGGAACCTAAGAAAATTGATCAATTTGTGACTCTATTTAGAACCTAATAAATTTGGTCATTTGTGACCCAAGTGAGGTACCTAAAAATATAGATAAAGTGAAGTAAAGGCACATTGTAATGTTATGAAGATAAGAAGACCAACTGGAAGATATGAAGATAAAATTGAGAAAACAAAACTCTAAAATGGAAAGATAAATAACATATTTAAGAAATAATGAGAGATGAATTAGAGATGTTTGAGCTCACAGTGTAGATTTGGTTGAAGAATAGATACCGAACATGTGATTGGCCATTTAAAAAAAGAGTGAAGTGGACTATAGTTTTGTTGGTTAAGAGGAAAATAAATAGAAAGATAGAGATAATGGTCCATAGAGGCTTGAATATCAAATATTTGTCAAGTGATCAATATGAAAGATAATTTGTGAAAAGGGTTATCATTTAGGAGAACATGGAGAAAGAAGTGGCCTGAGAAGAACTTGAGAAAGCGAGTATAAGGGAAAAGAAAGTGTCCTTTAAGGAGGCACTCATAGAGACATGTTGGAATCCTTTTTATGTTATAATATTGTGTTTAATTATATGTATGTAGGTTCAAATAATCTCATAGAAAAGGTCAAGAATAAGGCCTTAAAAAATACAAGATTTGGGGCATGGAAAGCACCCATCAATATGAATGAATATGATAAAGGAATATAATAAGTTGTATAAACACACAAGAAGAAAATTAAATACCCTCAATATGAAAATTAATGGATAAAAGACGAGTTAGAGTTAGAATATGCTTTAGAAAGCATTACATCAAAGGAAAGAAAGTAAACCCACAAGAGAGAGGTGATTTCAATTCATAAAGACATTAGATAGAATAAAATGCATTGAGCTATTGAGTAGGTACATAAAATATTGAATATTTATTTTGATCATGCACATATGGATACGATTATTTATATAGAGTTTGATAAAAAATAAGAGCAAGGTTGAGATCTCATAACATGCAATAAATCATGGATACATAGTGCCAATATGGATCAATAAATAAACTAATGATACGGTGAATTCAAAACTAAAATAAGAGGTTATTAAAGATACAAACATAAGTAGAGGATAAGTTCAAAGGAAGAAGGAAATAACATATTTGATAATGAAATCAACATATAGGGAATATGGTCAAAGATAGAGGTATGAAGAAAGTATCCTAACATGTGGACCATATTGTGAGGCAAATACAAGGACTAAAATAAGATGCATGTATCAACCCAAGGTAATAAAGAACCAAGTGTGGGTTATCGAGAGCATGAAAAAATATATAAATACTAATGTTTCTCAACATTATGATAAGGAAGAATCTCAAGACTACATAATAAAAGAGAAAATAGAGAGTTAAAAAAATAAGAGAGAATAGGAGGTTTACATAGCCCGTGATTCAATTAAACAAGACAACCATTATGAAGAAGAGCCTAAGAGGATAGAGGTAAACCTAAAAAAGACTTGGAAAGAGAAGAACACACTAGAAATGAAAGGTAAAGAAGTTATTTTGAATGCTTTGACTGATTATACATTAAATGAGATAACTGAAGGTGAAGATTAGTCATGGAATGAAATAAAATCTAATATGAAATAAGTAAAGGGGTCAAATTTGACACCAAAAGAGGAAAAAATATAATACAAAGTCTTAAAACATCATGAGAAAATCAAAATAATATATTTAAGGTCTTTGTAAATTACTAAAGATCAAGATGATGGTCATGAGTTTTGGACATATCATTAAAGCCAAGAGAATCAAGTGGAAGGGAAGAGATTATAGGATGATTAAAATAATAAAAGAACATGTAAATTAATTCCCATAAATTATGAAGGGTAGATGAGAGGTAAAAATATAAATGAAGAAGATATAGGATATCTGGTCCCTAGGTATGACGAATAAAGTGAAAAGATAGATTATTTTTCATTAAGATAAGAAATGAGGATGCTAGAAGAGATATTTAGTCCTCCATGTGAGTTATTTACAACAGTGAATATTACATATAAGGTTATTAGAAGTAATGATGAACTCAAAGATGAGAGTCAAGGGATCATGATAGATAAAAACAATGAATAATGGTCTTAAACCTCATAAGGAGAATATAAACATAGATTTGAAGGAGGTTCATAGTAGTCTAAGGATGCTCCAAGACAAGAATGACCTCAAATATGCAAAAAATGAAATAAGGGGAAAATGAAACCAACTTGATAAATAAGCCAATTGGTATTCAAGAAGACAAGTAAGTAATCCAACTAAAAGGTAATGGGATGAATCATTTGCATGATAGTGTTGTAGATGAAGGAATGGAAAAAATGAAATGGAAATAAGACTTCATATAACATGAAGATAAAGAGTGGCAAAGGGTTATATACTTCATTGAGGTTCAAGAGGAGTGGACAAAGAGACACATCAAGGGAAGAAGGTCAGACAAGTTAAGAAAAAAAAATATGTAAGGATCATCCAAATAAAGTTAGGAATAATAATAAAAATAAGTTTAAGACACCAATAAAATATGGATTGGAAATATAGGAAGAAAATTTGAATTAAGACATTTGAGTTTAAGCTCAAATATTTCCCTCAAGGGAAGTATGATGTATGAACATCACTTGAAAATACTAATAAATTGAGAATATGAGTGAACATAGTGATTATATATCTTAGAGGGTTTAAGGGGTCTTGAAATACACCATAATATGTTTTAACTAATTCAAGTTCCTTGTTTAGTGTGTTTTTGAAGATCATTGGCAATTTTTAGTTAAAAGACTAAATTTGAAAATTTAAATTAGTGTGTCTTACAATGGTTTTAAGAGTCTTGTAAAGAAGTAAAGAAATGGATTATGTTGATGTAGGTCCTATATGGTACTAGGAAGTGTATTATATGTGTTATAAATGTGTATTCCATGCTGAAGATTAATGTAAGCCAAGAGAGGGAAAATAATAACATATTACATTGAAGATAGCATCTTGGATAGGTAGTTATCAAGAGAAGGGAGTTATGCATAGAGTTAGAAATGCTATAATTATTTAGAGAGTGTAGATATTCATTAAAAATTATATAGTGTGGAAACACTTTGAAGAACTAGAGTTGGTGAAAAGATAAAGAAAAAGAAAAAACCAAGATCTCTATCCTTACTGTGAGAGTGACATGTATTATGAGATTGTGATCAATGCATGAATAAAAGTGAAAATGTTTCATAATTTTGAGAAATCCTTCAATTTCAATAATAATCAATAATGTTCATTCTATTTTATTATTTTGATGTATGACATGGTTCTACTTTATTTGGGGTTATAAGTTGTTAAACACATGTATAAAGGTGAACAACATCTTTATCAATGGTATGACTTATTATACATGATATTTATATAATATAATATATATATGGTAATTATTTATGTTTAATCAGGTATATTTAGGTCACTTAGCTTCTAGTATAGAAGTTGCACTATTTAGGTTATTAATACTCTATTTATATAGTTAGAAGACTCTATTTTGGTCTATGTTGAGGAATATCCAATTGTTTTTTAAATGATAATTAAATAAAGAGACTCTATTAAATGATTGATATTGGAGAATAATTATAGGCTTTGGCTATAAGCCTTTTAGAGTCTCGAACATCCCTAGAAAGATCAAGAAGTATAAACTTTCATACACAGCCAAGTGTCCTCATACAAAAGTTTGCATATTTATTGCTTGAAGTTTGTTGAGGGTATATTTACACCATATAATCATTTTAAAAAGGCATAATATTTCATGGTATAACCTATAAAATAATCATCTCATTTTTGAGAATTCAAATCCTTCTTAAAGCCCTAAAACCTATTTAAACCATCACATAATCTTATAAAAGTGATTAAAACTCTGTGTATTTGAATTTATTACATATATTGTGATTTATCCTCCAAATTTAAATATTTGTAGATTTATTATATTCATATTCATACCTCATAATGCTTTTTTTACTTGAAAGTTGATTAAACTTGAAATTTTCATTTTTATAGCCTCTCGGTCATCTACATGCCTGAGTTAACCTTGAGTAGGGTTTTGAAAAGAGATGTATAACTTGTGATTCATATAATGTGAATTATTAAAAATTTGTAATATATCATATTTTTTACATGGGTTAAAATATTCACAAGGTTTTCTACACATACCAGTCGATGAAGTATAGTATTTCTAACTATGTGCTATTAAGAGGCCTAAAATACCTAATTCTACAAGATATTAAGTGAGTTGGAAAGCCTAAGTTGAAATATAGATTTTTAAACTTATTTTAAAGATAACTGGGCTTAATGGGTATTTTAATTTTTTTTTAAATTTATAAATGCATTACATTATTCTAACTAAGAAGGTTTATGTGTTTTGAGGGTTACATGGATAACTAGTCATGTTATGAGAAATTAGTGTTTTCAAGGAACTAATGAATAAATAAAACATGAAGGTGAGTTGATAAAAAAAATTATGACCAAGAAACTATTGAATTTATAATGACATTTTTATGGACTTATAAAGAGTAACTTGGGTTTTTATAATCTTTTAGAGTTGACTAGACCCATGTTATAAATGAATACAATAATGAGTATGCTAAGTGAAGATGGTAGAGTAATGAGTGACAGAGTTGAGTGATAGTGGAAAAAGGAGAATATGATTCCAAATTATATTCATAGTTATATTAAAAATTATTATTATATTTTCCTAAGATCTATCCATGCAAGTAATCAAGGAAACATGTTATGATACAAGACTTAATAGCAGGTATGTGGATGTAAGTGGTAAGTGGTAAACAATATTGGAGATCAGATAAAGACCTTGTGACAAAGATTTAAAATAATATATAGATTAATATCAAATGTTTTATACAAATATAATTCAAGATAATATTTATTATAGTATCTCATGAAGAGGTATATGGAGTTGGGTTGAGATTCTAAACAAGAAGGACCTTATGAAGGTAGAGGTTGACTGAGCTTATAGCTCTACATCATTAATTTTAAAGTATATTGTTTTCATGAAATAAAGGAACATAATATTTTTTTTAATTACATCTACTAAGAGAGAGGTTGAATTATTTCCCTTAAAACAATCCTTCAATTTCACCTATCATTCATGAAGCATTCATTCAAACACACCCATAAACTAATGCATAAACAAACATCCACATCAGCATATAACATATGAACAAAATAGATATGTTTGAAAAAATAAATGGGAATTAAAAAAAACTAAAATTAAACTTGTAATATATTCATATAAGAAATGAATAAATATTTAGTTAGGCACCAACCCCTCAATAGTCAAACATGAACTCAACTAGGCCTTTAACAAGTACCAACTTGCAAGGAGGCACCAAACCCCTAGGTAACTCCAAAAAAAATCAGATACATAGAAATTTTTATCACCTTTACACACATATATATCACTCAACTGATGATTATCCCCTTATTTTTTTCTTCAAACTTTTCTATCTCTCTCAAATAGACTATTAAGCCTTATCGTTCAACTAGCCCTTTCCTTGGTAGAATTAGGTTATATGACCTTTCTCCTCACTTTTATAATAATTATTATAACTTAAAAACATTATAAAAACATCCATATTATATTATTAAATCCCTCTACCTAGTTTCCAAACATATATATCATTCATTCATATCATTAATATTCTAGTTAGTCAAATTAGGCCTATTAAACCTTATTTTTATACTTGACTCTTGCTCTCACCCATAATGGTCAGATACAAACCTATCCATAATTTTATCACAATTTTAATAGGTAAAAATAAATTTTTAATAATATAAAAAACCATTACATATGTCTTCCACCACCCATAAGGGCCAAAACCACCATTAGGCCTAATAAAGACATAATGTAATTAGGCCTTCTCAAGGCACACATTTCACCTTGACTATATTAGAACACATTGAGAATCAAAAAATGGATAAAATATTTAAAAAAACTGTAATGATACAAATTATAATCTTATATCATGTCCCCAACATCATTTATCTCATTTCACTTCTTGAACCACATCATTATGTCTACTCGCAATTAGGCCTTCTCACTACTAGAAAGTTTACTTTGAATATCTCAATCATAAACTAAATATTTAAATATAATAAAATAATATGTATAGAAACTACATGAATATAGAGTCATCATAATTTCCATTATACTACACCATATAGGTCAAAAAACCTCAAATTGATCACTTTCATATGCTCACTCAGAACTGCAAACAAGCTTCAAAACCTAATCAAGAACCTTTGACTTTTCACACCTTCATAAGAATTTATAATGAATAAAAATGTATTAAAATGAACCTATGAGACATATATAACAATTTTTTTTGTATTTTTTATTCAATTCTAGGCACACTGACTTGGGAACATCAATTTCACTCATACATAGAAAAGCGTCTATTAATCGAAAAACATAGTCATGGAAACCAAGACTTAGAACACATGTGAAAACACTATCATGAAATTCCATTTGGTTTATATGATAATTAAAATTAATTATTATATATATATATATATATATATATATATATATATATATATATATTACGACCAATCTCATGTCTTCATCCTACATTGACCTCACTTTGTTAGACATGTCACTTTAAGAACAAATTTTTTATTGTATATGAGAATATTAAAAAATTATATTCAAATTGGATATGTGATATAAGTATTTAAAAATAACCACATGAATTTTTATCCATCCCCAATCCACTACAATCCATCCCTAATCTCATTCTCACTTCTACCTAGTTTTCTCATTGTCTTCCTTATTAGGCCTATTTAGTGATAAGTCAACTTCCATGATCAGTTTAGCATATTTAAGGGATTAAACCTAACTATAAAATTATATTGGCACAAAATATAAGTATCACACAGCCTCTTCTAATTGTTTTCATGATTTGACTTGGTCAACACTACCTGCTACATCAAAAATCCAAGAAATAAGGGTTTTTTTTTAGCTTTCACTCACTCTTCGGATAGACCAATTCCACTTGGAGAAACATGGTACAGTAATATACATGTTAAAATCATAAAAATGGGTCAACCAAACAATTATAATTCATTTATAAGAGTATCTTTCATATCTAATCATTTAGAGGGTTGTAAGAGGGTTTAGACTACCTTCCATTCTTAGCAATCATTCATAAAGGATTACCCCTAAACTCCAAAACCAATGCCATGAAATTTAAGATAGGAAATTTAAAAAACTACCATGATATTATTTTATCCTCATGCAAAGGTTTCATGTGCCAATAACCATAATAAAATCCTTATTTAGTCTACAATACTTCATTCTATGCACACACATAAAACCTTAAAACCAATTTTCATGCTTTCTCCTTCAGAATTTGACCTTGGACTTGGTAAAAAAGCTTGATACAACATATAAAACCTATAAAAATTCTCTTAATATTTTTAACACCTTGGTAAATGAACTTGACCCCTAATTAGGCCATACTAGGTCTCTTTATACATTAGGCCTTGAATTATCAGTCATACTTAGACCTTGAACATATCTTAATACCTATTGTACTATTATTAACACCTCATTCTCATGTCATAAAATCTCATAAATTTATCTTGCACTTCCAATCTTATTCTTTCAAGCCTTAGACTACTCACCTCGTCATGCTACCAAGCCTAATCCTTCTCACTAGGTCTTTCAAGTACATGGCTCATGAACTCAACTTCATGTAATTACTAAGACTCAAATTTGATCATGAAACTCTTAAAAATGATTTTTTTCCTCATTATCATGCTTTAAAACATTTATACACTCTCTCATTCCTATACATACATAAATCACCAAGATTTACTATGCTTCATGCATACACCTTTTTACAGGGCTAACTCTTAATGATATCAACCAAGAACATTATTCAATTAGGATTTTTTGAATACATGGATACTCTCAATAGGCTCATGATATTGTCACACTACAACATTGTGCAAATACCTCATACATAAATTTAATACTAAACCATGCTCATGAAATGATAATGTTCCTTAAGAATAGTACTCAATAGTATGCTTACCTTATATCTTTATCTTGACTTTGACATGTCATCAAGCTTAAAAGCATTACCAGGTTGCCTTAAAATTATCTCTCAATAGAGAGACAATAGGTTTCCTTCAAATTTTCTCTTGTCATAAGACTTCCTTATCACATACCACTTCAAAATTCATGACACCAACTTTGTCGTTGACACTAATTACATCCATCTTGACCTTGAAATAAATGATAGAATTTATTCCACAATACCAATAATAGGTATTTACCTCAACAATCTTACCTATAACAAACAAAAAAAAAATTTGATTTAAATTTGTAATAGTTTATAAACTAAACCATTTAAGTGATTTGATTGAATTGTAAACTAACATCTTACTCATCAATAAATAAATAATTTGTGATCATTTTTGGATTAAACAAAGTTAGAATCATTTTTATTTTAAGGTCATATAAGGCCTCATAGTCTAAGGATAGAATAAAATTGGAACAAGAAATTGTTGAACTAAGATTGGTATAAGAATAATTCAATTACAACCTAATATTAGAATAAATAAATGTACACTAGTCATATCTCAAACCTAAAAGAGTATCAATAATGTAAAAAAATATCCCAAAATGGAATGTCTACTGGTCTTCCCTGCAATACTATTCTTTCAAGTAAAAAGTGAACCATTGCTTTAATAAATGGCTCAGATATGTCATCAACATGGAGGCCCCTTATCTAACTATCTAAAATGAAATTTATAAAATATGAATGAGTCAAAAGGATGACAAATTACAAGAGTTTAATTTTAAATATGAAAAAAAAAAAAATACTAGTTTGACTGATATTCAATTTGAAAGTTAACTCCAAATATTGCTTGTCATCATTTGCCAACATTACTTTTAGAGTTATAGGGTTGGCATTGTGGAAGGGTAACCCTATCAAATTATGGATGTATAATAACATGGTATTAAAGGATATTATTTGGGAGCCAATTTTTAATTTTAACCTCATCTTGATAGTGTCATAATAAGACATTAGTCATTTCACAAACCAATGTCTATTTCATATTGGGGCATATATAATACACTGCTAAAGCTATATTCAAAAATCCAATCATTGAAAAAGTTTGGATGTTGTACTTACTTAAAAATATATGGGCATAACAAATTATTAAAAATGTATTTTCTTTTCAAATCGATAGCATTGAAATTTGGAGTAGGTGGACCATAGATGTGTCTGGCTATGGGAGTAGGTAAATTATTATGTGGCTAGTGTGCCTATGGTATGTTAATAACTATAAGAAATGAAGGGGGACAATAAAAATATTCTAAAAATTGGTTTAAATTAGTTAAAATAAGATATATTTATAAGTGGATGTTAGAAACCAAGGCTATCAAGTTGAACAGTGGCACCAGCTAGCACACCAAAAGTAGGGGTTACCTAGTTTCATCGAATAAGAAATATGCATCAAAATAGCCTCCAAATGAGAAAACCACACTAAATAACATATATAAGATGATAAAATAATATTATATCATTGGTTGTGTGTGTCATTTGGTAGCATTTTCCAATATAATTGTTTGGCATCATGATTTGGTAGCTTCATTCAATAACACCATTTAGTAGAACCGTTTGGTAGCTTTATTCAACAAATTTGTTTGGAAGAACTATTTTGAACTACCATTTATTTTAATTCTTTTATAGAACCATTTTATATCATCATTTAATGGTTCCATTCAAATTTTATTTTTTGGTACCATTGAATAGTGGTACATAAAAATAAATGAAATAAACACTTTAATATTCTATGTCTTTACTCTCCTCCTGATGGATTTTCCACCATGCATATCAAATTTGTCATGCTTGTGAAATATTTTTCCATATATTCAAAAAATAATTATAATAGGTTTTATGATATGGTATCTTAAAATTTACCTTGGCTCTAGGCTTATTGAGGATTGGGAACACAATGTTGATCTTATTTTCTAGCTTGGAAAAGCCAATATGGGATTGGTTTCTCATTCCCATAATGGTTTAGATAGGTTCATTACTTTAAATTGAGATAATTAATTCATATATTTTTTGGTTTAATAATAAAATAATTAATTTCATATGTGGTCATTCATAGGAAAAGAGTACATCCTACCAAATGGACTATGTGAAACCAAGAAGACTGTGAAGGCTTCAAGTGAACACCCAGGGTAACTTGAATCCATTGAAGACATAGAAAGATATTTAAATAGTTTAATAGATTTTTAAAAATGATACTATGGGTTAAATAGGCTATAATAATTCATAACCATAAGAAGGATAAAGATCTTAGGCCAAACAACCCTCTACAAGTCTATCATAAGCCTAAATGGGAGAACAATAATTATGTGGTGTTAAATAGATGTCTAAGTGGTTTCAAAGGTATAATGAAGATGAATAAGGTATATAAACATATTATAGTAATAAATAGGATTAATACTAATTTAATAAACCCCAAATTAGAGGCACAACACTTAAGAGACTTATACCATCACCTACACGCTTGTCATGGGTAGATTTGAGGGAAGGCATACTTGTGATGTCAAGTGGAGAGCCAAAAAGGTGGAAAAGAGATCATGATGATCATGAGATAAGTATTTATAGAAGTAAATAGGTTTAATAAATTTAATATTATTCAATATGGTTATCTTGTCAAGAACCAAGCTCAAGAGGCCTAAAAAATTACTTACAAGCTTGTATGCAAAAAATGAAGAAAGATTGTTTGTTTTGGATGAATTTGAAGAATATGAAGTCTTGAGGATAAAATAAAGGGTGAAATACATGAAAAAATGTTAATAAATTATATTTTTGGTATAAAAAAATAAGATAACTAAATTAAATACTCCTTATTGAACCTAATAAATATCAAACCCAAACTAGTCTTACAAACCTGATAAAAGAGCTCTTTTACAACCTTATTTTCAAGAGTTCATGAGAATATGAAATGATTTACATTTTTTTTGGTGAATTTAATGGATATAATAATATTTTTTGAATCCAATAATGGTATTTTAATCTTGACTATGGTTTATAAATTGATAAAATGACCAAAAAACACCTATAATTACATACATAGTTCTCTTTTAAACACAATTTGCTACATTTTTTCTTATTTGAGAGGTACAAAACCTTGATCAAGTGAAAAAAATGGTTAGAGGAGATAGTGTAAGGTTATAAATACCATTAATATATATTTTTTCATTATTCACCATAAAATTTAAAATATCCATTTTTTAGCTCTCATCCTCCTTAGGGGCATGCTTTTGCAACCTAGGGCTAAAATTCTTGAAACTTGCCTAACTTGAGTTCCGACCCTTATAATGACTTAATTTTTTAAATAAAATAATTACATGTCCCATTAATTATTTTATGTTTTTTTAAACTTTACTATATCTAATTTTATGATCTCTAGTACTATAGGCTTGTATTAGGCTTAATTAGGCCTAATTAAGAAAAATGAGTGTTGAGAAAGTGGGTCTACATTAGGAGTTGAGCCATGAAATTTTTTATAAATGTTTTAGGGGATAATAAGTAACAAATTATTATGTTAGTTTTATTATAATCCATTTATATCACTCAAAACAAATTATATTTGTACCAAAACATGGTTATAAGGAATATGCCCTCAAAATAGGAAATGTGAGAATGATGAACAAAATTATAGAACAAAGATGGAGATATTATTTACTATGGATGTTAAACAAGTTAAAAACATATTTAGACTCTAATAAGGTGATTGGTAATCTCATAATAACTCCAATGGGCACTTTCAAGTGATTAAGGGTGAGTCACCAAGCCAAACATAACCCTTACGCCACCTTGCTTAAGTTGTCATCAAATGGAGCACAGACATGTTGAAGAGAGACTTCATAATTATATTTATTTTTTATTTTTTATATATTTTAAGTTTTTGTATTATTTATTTATATCCATTATTTTCTCTTTACACATCTTTCTTTCTCTCTCTCTCTCTTCTTCCTTCTCTTATATGTATGCCTAATTTTCTCAATGTTTTGAATCCTTTTGTTGGATATGGTGTATCCCTATCTAAATAAACACTGATAATTTCCCTTTGAGATGAATAAAATTAAAATTATATCCTTATATTATTATTTTAACTAGTGTATTCTTAATTTTATTTGATGAATGATAGTGATGGTGTATACAACCTCCTCTCATGTGTCCTATATCTTACTAATTTGTAGGTGTTAGTCATATTTAAAAGTTACATAGAGTTATTCCAATAGCCTTGTGTTGATTGAAATTAGAAGCATTTATACTATATTTTAGACCTATTAATCAATCCATTTGTCTATGCATTATTATATATCTTATATATGAAACACTCATGTTTGGAGACTCCATTTGAGTTATGTAATTAGATTCAATCATAGTTCATTTCTTAGTGCATGATGGGTAGGTGGAGGAGATAAATTGGGTGCATCACCTCTCTAGTTTAGTTTGATTTCAGTTATCTCTCCATTTTACCAATCAAGTGGTAGGTTTTTCAATTATTCATAAGTGATAAATCAAGGGAGATAGACTTATCTATAGGTTTAATACATTCTTTAGGTCACCCACAACCCAAGATTGTTCCCATGTTATCAATTAAGTGAGGATGCCTGAAAACCCCTATTTAACAATGAAACTTTTGATGATAATAGGAATATATTTTGAGAATATATTACCTGGATTAAAAATATAATTTTAAATAATAAAAACACTTTGTTGAGTTTGGATATAATAACTTATACCAATCATCTTTGAAAACAAATTCATTTGAGGTGTTATATCATAGGAGGTGTATGACATCAATCAAATAGGATAAACTAGAGAATAGAGTGGTGTTTGGACAAGATATGCTTACTCTAGAGGATTATTTTAAATTAATAAGAAAAAGGTTGTTTCAATCCAATGATAGGTAAAATAATATATGTTCATCTAAAAAGAGAAGCAAGAAAATTTATAGTTGGGGATAAGATTTTTTTGCAGGAAAAACCTCAAAAGAGTGTCATTAAAATTGGCAAATTAGTAAAGTTGTATCCAAGATATGTAGGACCTATTGATGTCTTAGAATTGGTTAATATTTTAAGTTATAAGCTATCATTGACACCATATTTATTTGAAATGAATAATGTTTTCCATGTATCCTATCTTAAGAAATATGTAGTTGATATTTCTTAGGTTTTAGATTGGAATTCTTTGTAGGTTATAATTCCCAATGTGATCATAGTATAACCAATAATTAATCCAATTTATATTTGGGGTTAAGGTTTTTATATAGGTAAAACTTCAAAATAGTGTCATTAAAATTTTCAAATTAGCTAAGTTGTCTCCAAGATATGTAAGACCTTTTGAGGTCTTAGAAGTGGTTAATCCTATAACTTATGGGCTAGCATTGACACTTGCTTTAGCTCAAATGCATAATGTTTTCCATGTATCTTATCTTAATAAGTATTTAGCTAATATTTCTTAGGTTTTAGAGTGGAATTATTTGCATGTTTTAGATCTTAGGGTGATCATAGTTTTTCTTCTATAAATAATTAAGCATTTATTTAGTGGATTATCCAGTGATTATTTGTAGATCTGATGTCTTCTTTAGTTAGATTGTATTGTTATCTATTGTGATACTAAATTTTGATTAATACCTATATTAATAATTTTTTATTATGATTAGTATTATATATGATTAGGTGAATTTATTAATATTCATATATTATTAATTAGTAATTTGTTTATGTTTATTTTCTAATTATATCATGATGTAGGATAACTTCCTTTTTGTGTTTATTGAGGTGAATGAAGGATTAGTCTACCCTCCAAACTACTATTGAGTGAGATTATAATCATATAGGGTAGATTAGATGGTTATTATGTGATTATAGAAAATGAAAATGACATACCTATACACACCATAATTAGTTGTTTGTATGATACTTCTTTGGGTTTTGAATATTAGTGCATATCATTACTTTTTTGCATTGTATTTGACTCATTCATGTCTATTGATCTCTAGCTATGTTGTGATATTTTTGATACATATTAGAGATAAAATTATTATATTTTTTTTTATTGATTTATTGTATGACTCATTGTTTTATTTGGTTGATCTCATTTCCTTGTGTTTAACTAGATCAGGATAAGATAATATTCATCTCATCTGATTATATGTTGACCATGATATAATTTATGGTTAATAGTAACCTATTCTAGTGTTGAATCCTTGGTGTATTTTGGAATGATTTGTTAGTGAAATATTAGTGTATTTTTTTTAGTTAATATACTTTAGTTTTGGACTTACAACCTAATATCAAAGAGTCCAAAAGTTGACTACAAATGCAAAGTTTACTGTCTTATAAAACTACGTTTGGGTAAGTTGTCAACTTTTTCAAGGAATAACGTAATTATGAAATTAAAAATGGATATTAAACATCCTTTTAAATTTAATTTTCTTAAAAAAATTAGGGATTTCATGATTTTTTTGTCTTTTGGTTCATTGACCTAAAAACATGAAAAAAGATTATCATTATGGATGAAATTTGTTGGGGAATCCAAAACAACACACCTGTTCTGATCCCACTTGTTAGGATCTTGCTCCTCAAAAAGAGCACAATATGATTACCAAATACAAGTAATTAAACATGCATAATTAACCAAAAGTAACAAGTAACTAAAATTCACAAATAACATAGAATATGAGAGACAATACACAATCTTGTATTAATACTCATCCAGAAAGAAAATATAATAAAGAAGATGCCACTTCTCCACACCTCTCAAAAGCTTCCCACACCTCAAGTGTTCAGTAATTTTCTTCAAGAGTTCACTCTCCTACCAAAAACGGTCCCAACACACAACTCACACACAAAATTGGTGTTCACCTCCAACTAGTCAGTAATAACCCTACCAGTACACAAGTACTCAAAGTACTTCAAGTAGATCTCCAATGATCTTACTTACACACGTAGATCTTCAAACATGGCCTTGCACACCTACTGACCAAGATACTACAACTAGAAGAAATCCTTTTCTTGCCTTAATTACAATACATGCCAATGGGTCTATAAATAGATCCTAGACTTAAACAATAACTTAGACTCTTAATTTAGACACATAACTCGAGACTCAAAATAGCCTTTACATGCAAACACTCAGTTAAACAAACTAACTGTCCATGCAATGAACAGTTCTGGAATGACACAGGTGACTAACATCAGTCCCTGTCTGCCTGGAGGTGACCGACATTGGCCGACCTCCTGTCGATGCCAGTTGTCTTCAGTTCATACCTGTCGATGTCAGTTTCCTTCTGCACTATAATCTGCCAATGTCAGTCTCCCTAGAACTCAGCAACCTCCTCCATGTTTGCAACAGTTGAAGCTTTTAGCTCCATAACCTAACAATCTCCCACTTGGAGATAAATAGCTGCAACTGTACCTGTACCTGTACATCATCTAGTTTGTTCCCTTCGATTTGTATCCCTCTTCAAAATCACTCTTGAAGACCAACCACCACAAACCCTATGGTGCACCTCTTGTCATCCAAATCACCTGCCACATCCACATCTACAAACCATGTAGAAAATAACTTGACCCTGCATAACATGTTGACCTGTTGTTGGTCCCTCTCAAATACCTGAGACTCCACTGAACTGCCCTCTAGTGCTTCTTTCCCAGATTAGCTCCAAACTTCTAACAACTCCCACTACTTGGGAAAACTCAAGTCTAGTACATACCATGCACTTATCCTCATTATTTGAATCAAGACACTATTCATAGAACTATCCAACCATCGACGTGCTAACCGATTTCGCACAATCATCCTAAAACAAAATCAACCTGTGACCTTCCATGTCCCTAGAACACACTAATGCTAAAGAATCTTGTTGCTCCCAAATTCCTCATGACACACCTCTAAACTAGCTTTACCTTTAGTTCAACAACTCCCTATATATGTAACCCTACAACAAGCACATCATATAGTAACAGGATAATGTAGCTAATATTATCCAACCTGGTAAAGAGAAACACAATGGTCAAACCTCCATTGTCCTGCAGCTTACTCAGGACCATATACCCTAGCCTTCTGTCTCACATGTCCATTTACGCTCTTCTTCATACTGAAAATCCATTCATCTCTCAGTGCTTTCTTCCAGTTGGCAACTCCACCAAAAACTCTTGTTTGGTTCTCCTCCAAGGAATCGCATCCTTCATCCATGCCAAGCTCCCACTATTTCTTAGATCTACCTGCTCTACTTCTTTAATAACTTCCTAGTTCTTTACCATTAGTGAGAAATAAGTAGTGTAAAGAAGGGAAATGATGAATTTGAGGCTTACTTACCCTTTAAGTCCTCCATATGGGTGCTTGAGACTCCTTGACAGCTTGTTGTCCACCCAAAATCTGTCTCAGTGACCGATGCCGGTCACATCTCAGTCTGCACCCAACTGACATCAGTTCCCCATGACATATCCGACATCGGTCCCTGTCTGGATGTTGACGTTGGTTTTCTAATTGACGTCGGTCTCTGTGTTTTTCTTGTGAGAAATGAATTTTTCCTACAAGCTCCTTTTGGATCAAACCCTTGTCCAAATCAACCTTGCTCTGCTCAAAATTCTTCAGCCCCTTCTGTTGATCTCTATTCGTCACCTTCTCCTTAAAAACCAAGGCTTTCCTACTCTTGTCATGAACATCAGATTCCTCAAGCAACGTCACTTTCTTCTTTTGCATACAAAAATCTTGATTCATGCTTTTCAAATCCAAAAGCATACCCTTTGACTCAAGAACATGCATCTCATTCTTATTCATGTGACCAAGCCTATTAAGCCACATCTTCGAATCTACAGCTGAAGTAGATAGCCCAGAAAGAGAATCAATAATACAAGTAGATAGATAAAGCGTACCTACTTTCTTACCTCTTGATATAACAAGTGCACCCTTGGAAACCTTCCAAGAGTCTACTATGAGAGTTACTGTGCAACCGTTATCACCCAAACTTCTTATGAAAATCAAATTCCGCTCCAGAACTGGGACATGCATGACCTCCTTC
This sequence comes from Torreya grandis, assembly GCA_037957365.1. Classification (NCBI taxonomy): domain Eukaryota; kingdom Viridiplantae; phylum Streptophyta; class Pinopsida; order Cupressales; family Taxaceae; genus Torreya; species Torreya grandis. The sequence goes on along the minus strand of JARHVA010004082.1, from coordinate 526,799 downwards.
AACACCCATGTGTTACTTGTCTGCAATTTCAGCTTCAGTTTCCCTTTTCCAACCATTTGACAAGGCTTACCATCCCCTAAACAAATTTATTCAAAGTCTCCCTTGACATACTCATGAAAAAATTCCCTATTTGGGGATGCATGAAAAGAGGCACCAGAATCTAAAACCCAAGATCCTACTTTATCTAAGGAACATACCAAAGCATCCTATGCAACAAAATCTGCAGCATCTGCTTCTTCTTCATGTCCTTCATGCTGATCTTCACCCAACCAATAATCTGTCTTTAAGTGCCCTTGCTTTCCACATTTCCAGCAGGTTATTTTGCCATACCTAGACTTGGATCTCCTGCCTATCTTTGACCTTGATCTCCCATGCTCTATCTTCTCTCTTTGCCTTCCACTACTTTCCACACTCAAATCATTCCCTAATGATTCACCTGTGCTTTTCTTGTGAATCTCTTCATTCAAGATTACACTCACAACATCATCCACTTTTAAGATTTTTGAAGTAGATGCAGTATTACTAACTGCCATTACCAAACTCTCCCAACTTTCAGGTAATGAACATAAGATTAAGAGAGCCTTAATTTCATCATCAAAAACAATATTGACTGAGTATAACTAGTTTACCAAACCATGGAAATCACTAAGATGACTATGTACAGATCCACCTTCCAACATTTGCAAATTAAATAATTGCTTCATAAGAAATACCTTATTCGAAGCTGAGGGTTTTTCATATAAATTTGCCAAAGATTCCATCAACTCTACCATTGTTTAGCCTAAGATAAGTTAGAAATCACAGATGATGCAAGGCGCAACCTTATAGATCCCAGAGCCTTCCGATCAAGAACCTCCCATTCTTCATCCTTCATATCCTGGGGCTTGCAATCAACCCCACCCAGTGGTAAGTACAAATCTTTCTGATATAGATAATCTTCAATCTGCATCATCCATAATTGATAGTTCTTTCCATTAAACTTCTCTATTTTTAGCTTACTTTCTTCTACCATTACTCCCACTCAAACAGAAACCCCTGTGAGTAACCTGTAATCAACACACACTAACCAAATCTAATCCAACCTATTAGTATCCCAACCAATAGTTCTGATACCAGTTGTTGGGGAATCTAGAACAACACACCTATTCTAATCCCACTTGTTAGGATCTTGCTCCTCAAAAAGAGCACAATATGATTACCAAATACAAGCAATTAAACATGCGGAATTAACCAGAAGTAAAAAGTAACTAGAATTCACAAATAACACAGAATATGAGAGACAATACACAATCTTGTATTAATACTCATCTAGAAAGTAAATACAATAAAGAAGATGCCACTTCTTCTCCACACCTCTCAGAAGCTTCCCACACCTCAAGTGTTCAGTAATTTTCTTCAAGAGTTCACTCTCCTACCAAAAATGGTCCCAACACACAACTCACACACAAAATTGGTGTTCACCTCCAACTAGTCAGTAATAACCCTGCCAGTACACAAGTACTCAAAGTACTTCAAGTAGATCTCCAATGATCTTACTTACACATGTAGATATTCAAATGTGGCCTTGCACACCTACTGACCAAGATCCTACAACTGGAAGAAATCCTTTTCTTGCCTTAATTACAATACATGCCAATGGGTCTATAAATAGATCCTAGACTTAAACAATAACTTAGACTCTAAATTTAGACATGCAAATTGAGACTCAAAATAGCCTTTACATGCAAACACTTAGTTCAATAAACTAATTATCCACACAATGAACAGCTATGGAACCACACAAGCGATCGACGTCAGTCCCTATCTGCCTGGAGGTGACCGATGTCGGCCGACCTCCTGCCAATGCTGATTGTCTTTAGTTCATACCTACTGATGTCAGTTTACTTTTGCACTATACTCTACCAATGCCGGTCTCCCTAGAACTCAACAACCTCCTCCATGTTTACAATAGTTGAAGCTTTTAGCTCCACAACCTAACAATCTCCCACTTGGAGATAAATAGCTGCAACTATACCTATACCTGTACATCATCTAATTTTTTCCCTTAGCTTTGTATCCCTCTTCAAAATCACTCTTGAAGACCAACCACCATAAACCTTGTGGTGCACCTCCTGTCATCCAAATCACCTGCCACATCCACATCTACAAACCATGTAGAAAAGAACTTGACCCTGCATAGCATGCCAACCTACTGCTGGTCCCTCTAAGATACCTAAGACTCCACTGAACTACCCTCCAGTGCTTCTTTCCTAGATTGGCTCCAAACTTGTGACAACTCCCACTACTTGAAAAAACTTAGGTCTAGTACATACCATGCACTTAACCTCATTATGTGAATCAAGACACTATTCAAAGAACTGTCCAACAATTGATGTGCTAACCAGTTTCACACAATCATCCTAAAACAAAGTCAACTTGTGACCTTCCATGTCCCTAGAACACACTCATGCCAAAGAATCTTGCTGCTCCCAGATTCCTCATGACACACCTCTGAACTAGCTTTACCTTTAGTTTAACATCTCTCTATATATGTAACCCTGCAACAAGCACATCATATAGTAATAGGATAATGTAGCTAATATTATCCAACCTGGTAAAGAGAAACACAATGGTCAAACCTCCATTGTCTTGCAGCTTACTCAAGACCATATACCCTGGCCTTCTGTCTCACATGTCCATTTCCACTCTTCTTCATCCTAAAAATCCATTCGTCTCTTAGTGCTTTCTTCCAGCTGGCAACTCCACCAAAAACTCCCATTTGGTTCTCTTCCAAGGAATCACATCCTTCATCCATGCCAAGCTCCCACTGTTTCTTGGATGTACTTGCTCTGCTTCTTTAATAACTTCTTTATTCTTCACCATCAGTGAGCAATAAGTAGTGTAAAGAAGGGAAATGATGAATTTGAGGCTTACTTACCCTTTAAGTCCTCCATATGGCTGCTTGAGACTCCTTGACAGCTTGTTGTCTGCCCAAAATCTGTCTCAGTGACCGATGCTGGTCACATCTCAGTCTGCACCTGACCAACATCGGTTCCATGCAACTACCTCTTCACCGACGTTGGTTCCCCATGACCGACACTGGTGTTTATCTATCCCTGAGTCACCGATGTCAGGCTGCACATAGTTGACATCAGTCCCTGTCTGGATGCCGATGTCAATTTTCTAACTGACGTCGGTCTCTATGTTTTTCTTGTGAGAAATGACTTTTACCTGCGAACTCCTTTTAGATCAAGCCCTTGTCCAAATCAACCCTGCTCTACTCAAAAAATTTCAGCCCCTTCTATTGATCTTTGTCCATCACCTTCTCTTTGAAAACCAAGGCTTTCCTACTCTTGTCATGAACATCAGATTCCTCAAAAAATGTCACTTTCTTCTTTTGCATATAGAAATCTTGATTCATGATTTTCAAATCCGAAAGCATACCCTTTGACTCAAGAACATGCATCTCCTTCTTATTCATGTGACCAAGCCTATTAAGCCACATCTTTGAATCTACAGCTGAAGTAGATAACCCAGAAAGAGAATTAGTAATACAAGTAGATAGATAAAGCATACCTACTTTCTTACCTCTTGCTATAACAAGTGCACCCTTGGTAACCTTCCAAGAGTCTACTGTGAGAATTAATGTGCAACCCTCATCACCTAAACTTCTTACAAAAATCAAATTCTGCTCCAGAACTGGGACATGCATGACCTCCTTCAACACCCATGTGTTACATGTCTACAATTTCAGCTTCACTTTCCCTTTGCTAACCATTTGACAAGGCTTACCATCCCCTAAACAAATTTCTCCAAAGTCTCCCTAGACATACTCATGAAAAAATTCCCTATTTGGGGATGCATGAAAAGAGGCACTAAAATCTAAAACCCAAGATTCTACTTTATCTAAGGAACATACCAAAGCATCCTGTGCAATAAAATCTGCAACATCTACTTCTTCTTCATGTCCTTCATGCTGATCTTCACCCAACCAACAATCTCTCTTTAAGTGCCCTTGCTTTCCACATTTCCAGTAGGTTATTCTACCATACCTGGACTTAGATCTCCTTCCTATCTTTGACCTTGATCTCCAATGCTCTATCTTCTCTCTTTGCCTTCCCCTACTTTCCACACTTAAATCATTCCCTGATGATTCACCTATGCTTTTCTTGTGAATCTCTTCATTCAAGATTACACTCACAACATCATCCACTTTTAAGATTTTTGAAGCAAATGCAGTATTTCTAACTACCATTACCAAACTCTCCCAAATTTCAGGTAATGAACATAAGATTAAGAGAGCCTTAATTTCATCATCAA
>JARHVA010004082.1:497500-517500 GCA_037957365.1 Torreya grandis | reverse complement strand
AGTTATTATTGTATTTGTAAATGTTTTCATTATATTCTTACACATTATTATTTAATATCTAAATGGATATTTCAAATAACATTTGGGTTAAAAAATTCCACTTCAAGAATCAAAAGTGAATGGAGCTAATATCTCTTTAGTGACTACCAGAAGAGGAGGAAAAGGGACAACCATTGGTTCCCCCCTAAGCTAGGAAGAATCCTAAAGAATGAAGTATTCAAAAGGGTTTTTGAAGGTAGAATGGTTTATGGAAGACAAGATATGATCATTTTTATAGTGTTAAAAAATAACAAAAAATAAAAGAAATAAATGAAGATACTATCCTAGAATATTAGAGGTATGAATAGTTCCAATAAACACATGATTTGTAGGGATTTTAGAAGATCTCATAATCTAGCTTTGGTAGTTATTAAAGAATCAAAGGTTGATGAGAAGACCTTTATGGATAATATACCCTTTTTTTGTAAAGATTTTGAAGGATAATGTGTGAGTTTTATGGGATATTTAGGATGATTAGTTACTTTTTGGAACAAGTGTTTGGTGATAGAATTATTATGTAAGAATAAACATATTTACCTATCATTTTCACTAATAAAGAGGATGACATGTTCTAGAAATTTTTGAATGTTTATGATTACAAATCTATAGTTGTATGAATAATATTGTGGGAATAACAAATGTAATCTATAAGGAAGGCTAAGGATATTATTTAGCTGATAGCCAGTGATTTCAATATGCCACTATTTTTGGGAGAGAATACAGATGGAAACCAAATCTATTTGGACAATATGGATTATATAGATTCAATAATTTCATATTTTGTTCTAGTTAATATGGATGTAATCCCTCCATTCATTTTTTCAAATATGAGAATTAAGGAAAATTTGAATAAGGTAAGATTAGATAGAGTTTTGATTTCTTTGGACTACATTTCACAAAATTATTTTTTCTTGTATTTCATCCCATGCATAAGTTTTAATCGACATCCTTTTGAGATGATTATTGATTTTAAATCAAAAAAAAAAAAAAAAAAAAAATCCCTTCAACACGAAACACATGTGGTTCAAGCACTCAGATATTAAAGATAGAGTCTTGAAATGGTGGGAAATCAATGTGCATGCATTAGCCATGTTCAAATTCTTGTCAAGAATGAAGAAAGTCAAAAAAATATAAGAATATGGATCAAATAAGTTTTCAAAAAATGTGTTCTTATAAAATAGTGCTTTGAGATGGGATTTATCCAATTTGGAGGCATGGGTTTATATGAATGGTTATGATCACCAATCACTCCTAAAGTTAAAATAGTTTCTCTATGTTTATTATACAATGGCAACTATAGAAGAAAGTTTTTGGAGACAAAATTATAAACCAATTTGGTTAAAGGAAGGGTATAATAATATTAGATTATTTCATATAACAATGCTAAAACATAGAACTCATAATCAAATCAGGAAAATTCATGGATTAGATGGGGAAGTAATCATGTATAAGAAATTCATTAAGGAGGAAAGTGTTAATTTATTTAAGAATATCTTTGAGGAGAATTGTAGACATAATTTTAGGATGGAACAAGAAATGGTATATCAGATATTAGAGCTTATAAACCAAGAGGAAAAAATTTGCCTTATAACTCTAGATTATAAAGATGAAGTTAAATATATTATTTTTTTATTGAATAATGATAAAACACCTAGGCTTGATAGTTTCACTATAGCTTTATTCTAGGTTTTATAGGAAATCATTGAAGATGATTTGGTTGAGGATGTAGATGAATTCATATTCTATGGAAAAGTGTTGAGGGAATTTAATAATATATTTATAGTTCTTATTGCCAAAAAGGAGGGAGCAAATAAGTTTTATAATTTTCACCATATTAGTTTGTGTAATGTTGTATATAAGATATTCACCAAAATTATTTCTATCAGAATGTAGCTTATTATGGAAAACATCATAAGCACCTAGTATGGTATTTTGTACTAGGTAAGGAAATATATGATGGAATCATAGCCATGAAAAATTTCACTCTATGGATAGAATCCATTAAAAAGGCATGGTTGATAAGTTGGACATGAAAAAGGCTTATGATAAACTAGATTGGAAATTATTGGATTAGGTGATGCTATAATTTGGTTTTAAGATAAGTTCAATAAAATTATTAGAATTTGTATATCAATATTATGTTCTTTGTACTCTTAAATTAGGTATCTTAAGTATTTTCTAAGAATAAAATATTAATAAAACAAGGAGAAATATTATCTATTTTTCTCTTCAAAATCATGGTAGATTCCCTTAGTAGATCCTTATCGACAACTATCAAAGAAGGAGAGTTAAATGGGTTGAAACTAAAATGTTATATCGACCAAAATCTATAGTAATAGTTTTTAAATGTCACTATCATTATATCATAATCCTCTGTTAGTGAAGCTAGAACATTGATAAAAAGCATCTTGAACTATGAGGTAACTTAAACATACAAATAATTTTTATAAAATTTTGGTTTACTTATTCAATAGCCATATGATTAGGAAAAACATGATTACATCCATTTTAGGTTGTCATATTAAAGAGATCCCCTTCACTTATCTTGGAATGCTTATCTCTACCAAGAAACTACCTTTGTTGGCATGTAATCCTTTATTGGAAAGATTTTAGAGAAAGATGGATGGATGGAAAGTCAAGTTGTTATCCCATGTAAGTAAATTCACTCTCATTAAGAGTAACCTAAAAAGTCTCCCAGTGTATTTTATTTCCATGTTTAATATGCCTAAAGTTATGGGAAAAAATTACAAAAAATTAGAGAAGGTTTTATGGACTTAAAAAAGGAAAAAGTTAGTATTTATTTGGTTTATTGGGATATATTTTCATCCCAAATGGTAAGGGAGGATTGGGTTTAGAGAGAGTAAAGTGGATGAGAAAATCCCTTGTTTCCAAATTGGATTGGTTATTTATTACAAATTCCAAATATTGGTCCATAATATTACAAGCTAAATAATTAGGTTCAAGAGAAGATCTAACCTTTTTGGAAGAATAATATTTTGTTAATGGCTCTTATTTTTGGAACTTTTTGGTTTCTAGCATAGATTTTATTCTAAATGGATGTAAGTGGAAAGTGGGAAATGGGCAGAAGGTAATATTTTTTGAGGATTTGTGGCTATATGATCAACCTCTTATGAATATAGATTCGTTGAATCAAGTTAGATTTAATATTCAATAATAATTTGGTAATAGTGTGTAGGATTATTTTGAAGTTAGAAAAGGAATAAGGACTTGGAAATAATTGAAGAGTAATGCTTTATAAGTAGAAGGTAAAGATACTTTGAAAGATATAACTTCTATGATTAAATCTTATCATATCCAAAACATCATAAAATAAGATGAATTGATTTGGATGGAATCATTTGATGGGTAGTATAGTGTGAAATTTGGGTATAAGATAATTTTTAATCATCCTAGAGAGTTTATTACCTGGGCCAAGTTGTGGGATAAGAATATCATCCCCAAGATAAATATTTTCTTGTGGTTATCTATCCAGAACAAGATTTTGAGTATAAATAATATTATAAGAAGGGTTATTATTATTATGAATATGTTCCCTTTATGTTAAAATGAGACTAAAACAATTTCTTATTTGATGATAGGATGTTCTTATACTTATGTGGTATGGAGTGTGTTATTAGAGACATTTTAGATTAATTAGGTGTATACTATTATAGTGTTATATCTTTGGCAATAATGATATCCTCCTTTTAAAAATAATATTATAAGAAATATTTTTAAACTCTCACTACCTCATATTATATGGGGTATTTAGAGTGAAGTGAATAATATGATCTTTAGAGGTAAGAATATTTATAGTTTAGTGGTGGCCAATAAGATTAGCAAAAAAATTAAGGAAAATTTTAAAATCTTTCCTTATATAAAACATAAAGGCATGAGTGAGGAGGAGTCCATGATCAATCTTAATTGGTAGATTAAAAGAAAAAATATAAAAGTGACCCTAGAGTTAAAGCTAAGAGATTAGTTAATTGGATGATCCTATCTCCTAGTTGGGTGAAACTCAATTTTGATAGGGCATCTAATGGGAATACAAGTGCTTCAAGAGGATGACTTACAAGTGATGATAAAGGTAATTTAGTGACAACCTATGCAAGATGAATGGATAATCAGACTAATCACTAGGATGAAGAATTTGTAGCCTTATGAGGATTTAGGTTTGGGGATTGAGGATAGTTATTGATATAGGGTTTAATAGATCGGTGATTGAGGGAGATTCACTTTACATAATAAACTATTTATATAGAAAGAGTTTGTGTAGCTAAATATTAAACCATATAATAAAATAATCTCTCATGATTATTCAATCTCTATAGGATGTCACCATACAACATGTTTATAGGAAGATAATTTTATGGTTGATTATTTTGCCAATGAAGGAGTGACCTCTTTGGGATTAATAAATTGGTTTAACAAGGAAATTTTTCCTAGAATAGTTTATTAGAGGATAAAATTGGAATCCTATAAGAATATTTAAGGTGATTTTCATTTTTGTTTAGGGACCTTTTAATTATTTATTGTCTTTTTTAGTGGTGTGTAGGAATGATGAGCTTATATATTTTAGTCAATTCTCTAAGTCAAATAATAATTAAATAATATAGGTAATTATTTTAAAGGTAAATAATTATTTTATTATGTGAAACATTATTAAGAGTTTTATTTATCCTTGTGTAATTTTTTATAAGGGTGTGATTAAGGAGGTGACCATAGTTTCTTTGAACTTGCACATTTCCTCAAGATCATAGGGATAGGAGGGGATCTATTGAGAATTGAGCCTATTGATGCAGACTATTTATCATAAGATAGGGAGGTTTGGAAAGATTTATATGTAGGAGGATTAGATGAATTTATGCAAAGGGTGGAGGGTCATGAAAAACATATATCAAATACCTTTGTGAAGTAATTGATAAATATAATGATGATATTCAATGGTGTGTCTTTGTAAATGATAGAGGACATTATTACATAGGCTATATGGCTTAGAATGATGCCACAAAGGTTTTTGAAATAGGTAGATACTTCAAGGAATAAATGGATAATGTTTTGTTGGATGGGTAGAAAATCATACCCTTGCCCAATGGTTTTTGTAGGGAAGATCTCCCTTGACTATATTATGAAATTACCAAGCAACTCATATTGTACATTAAACTAGTAGGTAGGAAAAATTTGGTGCATATGTTACATTTCATTTTTATAAATTAATTTTGGCATCACATTCTTATAAGTTTACATTTTTATGTCATGCATTTCCTTGAGAGATCTATTTTGGGTGTAAAAATGGGGAATAAAAACAACCCATACATCAATTAATTATCTACATGATCCACAATTAATTTAAGGGTAATATCAAGATACATGGGTGCATCCCTATGTTGGGTAAGTAGGACATTTACACAAATGGATATAAATGTAAATTAAGAAGTGATTTAAGTTTCAAGGTGTAAGGTCTAGGTGGAGGTGATAAGATGGACTACAATAGCAATTATAGGGAATTTATGTTAGATAATCAACAAGTTAACGAGGAGACAATAATAGAGGACCTTCATCTGACTCATCATCTATGGAGGGAAAAGATAAGGGGAAATGTAAAGTTAATGAAGGGGAAAAACTAAATGAAGACAATGCTCACCTTGAAGGGGATTTTTCTATGGGAAAAAATATATCAACACTAAGTTTGATAAGGTTGTTGAAACCTTGAAAGGTGAAAGAAGGTTAGGAAAATTTGAGGAAGAAATTGAGTTTTAGGAGTCAATCCTCAGATGGTTCATGTGGGAAAAATATTCATTGAATGAACAAGTCAAAAACCTTTCTCAAGAAAATAATGAGTTAAAAGATAATATTAAAATTCTTTTAGCAATGAGCCAAGCATCCTTGAAAGACAATCTAGTTGTTATTAAGTCTCTCAGGATTCTTTTGGGAGATTTGATGCAAATGGGTGAGTAAGAGACTATTCTAACTATTTGTGTTATGAGAACCTTATTTAATGTCTCTTGTATAGGTTAGGTCCATAGTTTAAGAAAATCTATTTTACCCATAATAAAAATTTGTATACCTATATAGGTGTCTTTGGTGGGAGACGAGTGAACATGCCACATAAGATAAAACAATATTTTTCCACTATAGATATGAAAATCAAGATGAAAATTATCAAGTAGTTATACATGTTTTAGATTCAATAAAAATGCTAAATATATTAGATATATGAACAAATTATTTAGATATCACTCTCTACCCTTAATCACACATCCAACACCCTTGATTCTATCTCTATAGTGATGAAGAACAATTTATTTGGTTGCCCTATGTAGCATGAGAGCTACTTATAGTGTTAGTTTTAGTTGAAGGTGTAATTTGTTCTATCTACATATATGACCCATTTTATATGCCTTTATGGTTCATTTTTTGGTGTTGATGTGGCCCATTTTGTATGTCAAATTGGCCCATTTTTTCATTATATCATCTCTTGGATATATTTACATATTATACTCAATTTATATATGTATATACAATGTTAATATTATTAATATATACATACTTTTAATATGTCTATATTTTTTTTATTGAGATATTTGTACATTAAATGCACAGGAATAATTTTTAAATGAAGAATTTTACATCAAATGGTCATGTCAATGAATAGGTAACATATTTTTAGCCTTGATGATTATTGTATAAAAAGTATGTTTAGAAAAAAAATACTACTATGGCATACTAAGATAAATAAAATAATGTACCATTGTACAATTTTAAGTGTCCTCCAAAATAAATTTCCACCACTTGTATTGATAATTGAAAAAAAACATTAAGGAGGTTTAGAGTATTACTTGACTTAAAAAATATATCGTGTATTAAAATTGAATTTATGGATGTGATCTAAAACCAATGAACACAAAAATTGTTATCTTAAATATTTCCCATAGAGATGAATTATTTAGTAAAATTTTATAAATTTATAGTATGGGAAATTATCATAAAGAATTCATTATGTCACTTTTTTATCCCATTTAAAAATTTGAATAAGAGAATCTTCAACTATAAATGTGAATAAGTAAACCAATAAACAAGAATTAGAATAAAAAGTAATGTGAAATGCTAATAAGACAACCTACAACTAGAGGTAATAATTTTATTCTAAGAAGATAAATTATGAATTTTTGAAGAGATATAATACTAGAATGTGGTCTTATGGATACTACTAAGTCATACTCTAGTTATAATACATTTGGAACATATATTGAGGTTGTGATATAAGTATTTGTGCACACCCAAATTTTACAATGTGTAACATTTTAAAAAATGTTGATGATGATGTAAGGACCTCCATAGAAATATATTCTTAGAACTAGTATTCTCATATTATTCCCATTTTACCTCTCTCCAAGCTTCCCAAAAGTGTTAAAAATATAAAATCTAGGGTTAATCATTCAGAACCTTGGATTTTTGGGGTGCACAATAAAAGTATCATGGTGGTTAATTTTTTTTATTACCACCTTGACAATTGTGAAATCACCTCCTGCATATAATAGTTTTTTACCCACCAATTAATGTATTTATAATGTTATTCTAAAGAAACATATGTTATTGAATTTTTAATGTTTGACCCTTCATTTTTTCCTATTATTATTTCATTGGATAACCAATGTTATAGTTCACACAAGGTCATTCTTAATCTAATTCTAACTAATTCTAACTAAACTCTAGTAAGCTCTTAGATAGATATTGTTAACTCCCACATGCAACAACCATTATTTTATTAAAATTAAATCTCTTTCCCATGGATTTAAAATATTAAATATGCCTAGAGAATTGAGTTTTCATAGTTTGAGAAAGTTGCACTCTAATTTATGTAGTTTTCTTCAAGAATTAATCTAAGTGTTTGGGAAATTTCTAAACATAGTACTGAATTGGATAACTAAGTTAAAACCTTGACATCATAAAAAAATTTAATTTTTGATAATCAAACATATTTAATCTATTTACTTTCTTCACTTTTTCTCTATATTTCCATAATTTTCACATAGCTTTTACTAGATAATCTAAGGGTCATCACTAAGTAAAAATCCATGGAAATAGTAGATCGAGCGTCTAAATATTTCTATATTCAATAAGTTGTTCTTCCAATATATACCATGATTTGGTTAGGTTGGAGGATTCCTATTTAATTTGTTATTTTTAAACTATATACAAACACTAATAAGATCTTATTAAAATTTAATGAGTTTATATTAAAATTTAAATGAGTTCATTCAATTTGAACTTGTTTAAAATCAACATGAGTTTTTTAAAATTGGAAAAAAATGAAAATTAGATGAGTTTATAATGAAAATAAAATTTCAACCAAATTTTATTTCAAAATTGAAATGTTTTAGATTACAGTAAAAGTAGGTTTTGAAGGGACCCCGAAACCCTTTAACATAATAAAAAAAGATAAAGCATTAACAACCACCAGGAAAAGTAGTCCTGAAACCTATTGAAGAGCAGCATCAAAATCAGGTTTTACAGGGACCTGAAACCACAAACATAATCCAATAAAAGTACCCAAGTTTTATAAGGACCTGGAACCTCAAATAAAGTTTTAGACCAAGAACCAAAAAATAGGACCAAAAACAAGAACCAGTTACAATAACTAGCAATAAGGACCTGAACAAGAACAAAACCAACAAAGAAGACCCTGAGCTTCTATTGTAGTTCCATGATCATCTTGACAGCCTCCTTCCCAATCATAGTAGTATCCTAGATGGAATTAGCAGCTGAATTAGTAGCAACTTGCAAGGCTTTCTTCCTCAAACTTTTCCTTGTCCACTTACTTGGACCCTCCAAGGATATTATTTCTTCATTTTCTCTTTTACCAAGGCTAGCTATAGTAGCACAAATACTTGATGTTACCTACTCCATCTTTGTTCCACTTTCCTTGATGAGCATTCTAAGATTATGCTCATAATCTTTAAGTTTTTTTTGGGGGATATCTCCCATTTGCACCTCTAAGTGGTTGATTATGGCCCGATCAGCATCCTGATTATGTTGCATTGTTTCCACTTTCTTCTTTAGCCCCATTATTTCATTATAGATCCAAGAATCAACTTGGAGAATAGAGTCAGCATTGAACTTGGCAAAATGCAGGAAGGAAAGCTTGGTTTCCCTCTGTGGAGAGTCAAAAATATCTTCTGCAATCTCATATGGAGGGGAATCAACCTTTTCAATTTCTTCCACCCTATCCATTAGTTCCTCCTCTCTAGTCTCAATAAGGTCTTCATGCTGAACAAGGTCCTCCTTTTCTTATCCCCCAATCTCCATAGCAAGAGTAGAAGCCAAAACCATGTGATCCTCCTCTCTCATAGAAATTAGATCATCAATTAAGTTATCTTTGTCTTTAACACCTCCCCTGGACATCGTCTGATTACCCTCATTGTCAGGATTGCTCTGTTGTGAGTTTCCCTTAGTTGTATCCTCTTCATTCCCTTTCTCAAATTTTCCTTTTTTTTAGATATCCATCCAAATTGGAGCTAAAATCCCAAACATCTGTCCCTTCCTCTTCCTTTAGGACATCCTTCTCAGAGCTTTCAGTACTCTCTGACTCAGAATCCTCTTCTACAATTTGTTTTTGAGAACTAGAGGGTTTTGGTTTTGCCTTTTCTATCCCTTTAACATTCTCATCCTTCTTACACTTTTTGGATTGAGAACACTTATGTTTGTCAGAAGATGGAGTCGAAGCTATGGATTTATTTTTACAAAAACCCTCTATGAGAAGTATCAGACCTTCATGTAAAATGGGGCAAGACTCCTTCCTATGGGCATACAAGCTTTGAAGCAACAAGAAATGCAGATAGAAAGGGAAATAAATTCTATCCTTGTGCCTCAAGTGGTTGAGAAAAACAAAATGAAATTTGTGAACTCTTTTATTCCTACCATCAAAGATAAAGTACTCATGGATACAACATAGCACATCTCACCAAATTCCTTTTATCTGTTCCACATCAAAGAAGTCTCCATTATTTTCTAGTTGCTTCTCCTCTACATCCATCTTTGGAAATTTTTTATAGGCCACATTGGAGATACTGGTCTATTTTGAGAACTTAATACCACCCATGGGAAGCCCCGTGACCTCGACAATGAAGTCCTCAGTAAGCTTCACAGTGACTCCATGGAGAGTAACTCTATCATCAACCCAATTTTTAAAGAAGGTGGTAGTGACATGGGGTTTAAAGCCATGAAAATGCTCCAGATAACTAACCACCTTCCCTTTTTATATAATCTTCCATACATCCTATCGAGCCTTCCAGTCATCACATTTTTAGGCTCTTGCTTCTGTAGTTCACCCCCCATATTGCAGAGCAAATGAAAAACTCGAAGCACCCAAACACAGAAGGAAAAAAGTTTGAAATGGTCCCATTTATTTGTTACTTGAAATTGAGGTTGCCTTTTGTATGATACATGCAATGACCACATTACATTCACATGAATGTACCTCCTCGGGGAAGGTAATCTTATATCCATAAGGCCACTCCACCAAATCATGAGATTGTTAATCCAAACAAATCTTTCCCACTTTGGAATGAATGGCATCATAATTAATAATCACTTTAAGATCAATGTGCTTATTTAAATCATCAAGCCACCTCACCTTATGCCCTGTTTGAATAGTATGATTAGCTATCCAATCAGCAACCCCATTGGCCTCTTGATATGTATGGGATATGGCCACTTTTTCAAATTTTTGAATTAAGGCTTTGATTTCCATAACCGTAGCCTCAATAGAACATGAGATTGAATTTTTATTATTTAGCGTGTTAATAATATTCAAAGAATCACCTTCCAACCATAATTTGGAATACCCCAAATCAACAGCTAATTTAATAGTGTAAAGGGCTATAGTAGCTTCAATAATATGGCTATTCAAATTACCAATTGGGACAGCGATAGCATCAATTACATTTCCCACATGATCTCTCAAGACCCCTCTACATCTTGCTCTTCCTGGATTTCCCTTAGTTGCTCCATCAAAGTTCCCTTTGATCCATCCATTAGGAGGAACATACCATTTTATGATCTATCTTGGATTATCAATTTTCAAATTAGACCCTTCAGATCATAAAGGGTTATCAAATTGGAAGGTTTGATCATAATCCCTTTGGGATTTAAAGTTCTCCTTGATGGCTCTAATGATATTCTAACCAAGCACCCATCTTAGAAGTTCTTTACTCCTAAATATTCTATTGTTTCTTTCTTTCTAGATACCCCACTAGAGATGAGGGAGAGTTAGTTTCCAAAGAAAATGAGCATTAGGATCCTTAGAGGGGTAGCACCAAATTTTAAAAGAGAGTTCCACATTGTTTTGATGGACCCATGTTATACCCCAAAAATTAAAATTGAAATGTTACAAGTGAGATTAAATGGGTTTTTCCAAATCCAAAATTTTAACATGTTGAATTTATCAAATTCAATTTTCCTCCTATTTTTATTACATATATAAACCCCCAAAACACATAATTTTGAATGTTATTTTTAGATTTAAAGTAATAAATTCTTTCATTTATATCATTTCATGTTGTCATAGTATATTTATCATCTTTCACACCTATATACACAAAATAAATGGTAATTTCACACCCATTTGCTTATAGTTTCTTAAAAACAAAAAATAAGATATTATATATATAATCCCAACTTTCATTTCCATACATTTTTTTTTTTAAATTATAAAAATAATCATACAAAGATATACATTTTCATGTTAAATTATGTATATATAAATCAACTAAGAATATAATTATTTCATTCAACTATGATTCTTATAATTTAGGTAATTGTTTTAATGTATATAATTTTAAAATTACAAATTAATATTCATCCATGCATTTTAAAAAGTATAATAATTCTTCATCATTAATCTATATAATTCAAAATTATAAATCTTTACCCAAATAAAAATAAATTTATGCACAATGAGAAAATAATAAAATTATGAAGTCAACACTCACATAGTTTAGTTTCAACTTTAAATTCATTAGCATTTGAATAGTATCACTTCAAAAAAGAACAAAAATAAATTTTTTTATATATAACATTTCTACTATCAGTATTTTTAATTTATTTAATTACATTCAAAATATTAATTTACAGATAAACAAAAAACTTTTTATTTATTGAAATACAAATTATTTGAAACACATTTTTAGAAAATAGAACTTCATATAGCCTTATATAAAGCCAAAATAATAAATATTAAAAGACACTAAAATAGTAGAAAATAATTTACATGTTATTAGATACAACTCGGTAAACAAGTGCATCTACATGGAGTAGGATCATGTCTTTGAGTAGCATCCCCCATGTCATCATAAAATATAAAAATTGATATAAAATTAAAGGCCCAGTTGTAAATATTTCACTCAACACATTATCAAAATATAATCATCAATCAATTGAAAGCCTTAGATGAAAAAAATAGGTTATCTTAATTTGAATTGTTGATGAAAATTCACCTCTTATCTCACTAAACTAAGAACCTAAAAATTTTCTTTATTTCATAATACTTGGGTCTAGCCTTGCCTAATTTCATTTACTTTTCAAATGAAATTTCCTAGGCAATCTAATCTTGATGAAACTAATCAAATAACCTAAGTAGTCCAACCTAATTTCAATCCATTTAGGGAGAATAATATAGACCTAGAGTTACATTATATGGTAATTCTACAATCAAAATAATATCTAATTATCATCCACCCTCAATTTTCTACCCTAAATAGGAATTACAAATTAGCTGAGTTATATTAGTATCATAAATTCATTCCATGAGGCAAGTATCCCATAATCCCCCTAGAGAAGTTCACCCATACCAACCAGCTTGTCTAGTTTAATAAGATCAAAAAATTAAATTGGAATAGTAGTTAGTACCCCCATATCACTTTCCTTGGTTATCTCAGCCAGACCTCAAGAAGTTGAGTGTGAAAAAATTCCCATCACTTTTAATGGGTAAAATATGATGAATTAGACATGGAAGGCTTGTTTTACATTTTATTATTTTCTTTATTTCTTTTCTTTTCTTCATCCATCATTTATCCTCTTCCATTTATTATGCATGTGTTTATAAACCCCATGAATTTGATAAATATTAAATCAAAAATAAGTTTAGCCTTGATAATTTTAGAAATGTTCATGCTAAAAAAAACCTTATTTATTTATTTGGACTAACACATAAATACAAAACAACAAAAACTAGTCTCTATCTTACAACTCTTCTTCATCCATACCACATACCAAGTCTCATGGGGTAATCCAAAAGTTACAAGATTTATATAAGACTTAAAATAGTTGTCATGATTCAAATGAAATGAACTTAAATTTTTGATGGATATTGTATCCATATGTTAAAACTATTACCCAAATCATCTTAAAAGCTCCTAATGTTGAGAGAATGACAAGACTTGACTTGTACAATCAAAGAGTTCACATTATATAAAATTTGCTATATATGCTAATATTATGTGTGAAGCCTCCTATTACTATCTAATAAATTATTATAGGACCTAAAAAACATGTGGATTCCTCATGATCCATTAAGTAAAAATTAATTCACCTTTGGTTATATTCATTTCCCATTGGAGCCTCCCATAATAGAGGCCCCTAAGTCAACTATTAAGTCTTCTTAAAATAATCTAATATCCATCTTGGTGGGATGCATTCAGGAATTCTAGAGTAGATAATCCTATCTTCAAAATGGTACTTATAATAAAATAGTGGACATAAATTTCAATAATAAAAACCATTCCTCTCATCTTGATTCCAAATACATCTTATCGATTTCTTCAATGTCAACCCATTCATCTTCCAACTAGTTTTACACCTAATCAAAATATAGGATACCTTCTTAATTTTGGTGTTCTTAGTCATGTGGAAATAAACATGCATTCATAAAATAATCCTCTCACTCACATTATCATTGGTATAAATTTTTACTATGATACTCTAAAAAATGTGGTAATTAACACACTTCCACCTATGGTCCTTACCAACAACATACCATTTATTACTCCATCCACATATGTTCCCATATGTAAAAAATAATTATCACACCTCATTCAAAATCTAATATAATATTATCACATGTTTTCAAAATCAAGACAATTGGAAAAATATTATTTGTCTTATAATACTCCACCCACTCAAGAGACAACTTTCTCCCAAAGTGTTTTTATGACTAATTCCTATCCATCTCCTCTACCCCAAGCCTATTGGAAAAATTACTTTTAAAAAATCACCATGATGGGGACATATAATGAATATCTCGAGTAATCCCTTGGCCATGCCATTTTAGGATCTATATCTCCATGGAAACTACCTAAACTCTCAAAATACAAGATAAAATAGGACCCAAATGCACATGTAAAGGCCTACACCATGGGTATTAGATAGTTATTACCATAGTATGGAGTGGTGGCAAAAATTTTCATATAAACCATTGTGGGAATTGTAGTAGACTAGTGTTATTACCTCCTCAAGTCTTCAAATTATTATTTCCACCAAATCATGGTGAAATTATTTAGATAATTTGACATGAAAAATCTTCTTTGGATTGGTATACCAAAAAAATCCTCATCAAATAATAATCTAATGAATCTTCTTCCCACTTTAGTATTAGGTGGAAAAAATTAATATATTATTTTTTTAGTACCCCACACATGATTAAAGAGAGTTGTGTGACCTTTTACTCAAATCTATTAATAAATAATCTAGTTAGTATGTCTAAAAAATATCTTATAGATCACATGAAAAAAATAGAGATTGTGATTAGAATTGACCAAGTGGCCATAGGTAGTGATCATGGAAACTATGAATCTAAAAAATCATACATTACTTTCAATTAAAATAATGGGGATTGTCATAAAAAATAACTAAAATTATCAGAATAACCAAAGGCCCAAGGTCTTAAATCATAATTACAGAGCCACCATAGATGTTTTGATGGATTAACCTAAAATAACCAACGTTGTGAACAATAACCAAAATCAATGTATTAAACACAATAAAAATAATGCAAGTGGAATAAATCCAAACCATAAGCTTAATTTTAATGTTGTGGATTTTTATTGTTTACCACCTCATGAGAACTAATATAGGAACCTAGAATAAATCCAATTTTTTTATTTGAAAATAAATTTTATATCCAGATAATAACCAAAAAAAATTTGATAAACAAAATCATAACCAATAACTATGGGATTATGATCCTAAAATTTACACCCTCTTTTTTATCATCATCAATCATTATAATCGCATATTTAAGGGTTAAAAGAGTCATATAATGAATCCTTGAGGACCAGTGATAAATATTCATAGATATGGTTTTTGGAGGTGAAAACACAAAATATAAACCTTCCTCAACATGTCATGTGATGCCTCAAAAAACTAACTTGTCAATTTAAAAAGAAAACATTTCCTAATGACTAGAATTGAAACAATTATTACCCACTCCAAGATAATATATCCAACCATCCCATGCTATATATAACTAATGATTCCTAAACCTCAAGTTTTACATTAAAAAATCCTAATGTGACCCCTTGTTTTGGCCCTTAGATAAATATCAACATAATTGGTGTTGTGGAATCAAAAATTCATGATGATGATAATATAATTACTTGCACAAGGGGTTATCAACCTTAAACACCCCTTCTCACCAATTTCATAGAGATCAATGTTCACATCAACCTAAAACCTATGGGGAACTAACACCTTTTTATAGATCTCATGGAGACCATTTTCCATATTTTATTCATGGATTTAAATAGCAAATGTCATTACCATCATCTATTATTCCTCAAATCCTTAGGTATTGGTAAATTTTCAAACTCTACCCAACCTCTAAAATCCCATAGTAACCATATTGATCTATACATGTATATTTATTAGTAATATTTTATGGATGCTAATTATTTCATTTACCTTAGATGTTTACCTCTTGAAAACATCATGGATAGAAGATGATATCATATGTTGTACCTAAAGTAATGGATCTAAAAAATATATGTTAAAATATAAATGGTTGATGATGGAGATTTAATAAAATATAATTATTTATTATTTCTTTAAAAACTTGGATATGGAGAAAATAATTATTACACTACCATTTTACCCTTTGACGGTATGATAACATAAAAAATTCATTGATTGATATCATAGTTCTACTAGTTACTTTGGGATACAAATCAATGCTTATGAAGTTTTAAGTTATAAATAAGGACAAAAATTACACCATGAATTTGGGGAGGCCTTAGATCCATAAGAAGAAGGAATTCAATTCTAATTTTTTCCATGAAATAATAATTTTACATATAGGGAAAGATTTTATTTCCCAAGGTAACCCAAAACCATTATATGTCCACCAGGTCAATATAATGATAAATCCATAGATTAATATCGAATATAATTCTCATAGTGACTAAATAAAAAATCCTTATCCACCTAATAATGAATGATAGGTTTTTATAATTATGGCACAAGTTATAAAGGTCATAAGGATTCACCAAATGAATATCATAATTAAAAATGTATAACAATAATGGAATGGTTGAGTAAATAAAATATTGTAATGATACAAATATCTTTAAAAAGATAACAGGTAAAATAATTAGAATCTTAGAAAAGGATAGACACATAATAATCCCATTTCACCGACGTGGGGTTAGGACTTAAAATATTAACAAACCTTTTGATTTATAAGATTTTAATTTTATGGAAAAAATTCATTATATTTTCATAGTATAAATATTGAAACATGAAGAAAAACCCTCCATATAACCTAATGATACATTCTTCCATGTGATCAATGGACACTCCATCATAAGGGGAAAATGGTTTTCAAACATTGAGATAGGTAATGAAACTATTGACCTTATCCCTACCCCTCATGTGCTTAAGCAAGGTAGTATCTCTTTAATTGAGAGTAATTTAGATATTAATATTGGTTGATATTTAATATTTCCATAATTCCTATTATGTTGATAATTAGTATTTCCTCATCAAATTGTGATAGTAACAATATTTAAACTAGAACAATAATATCCATGGGGATGATGAGAGGTAAATGGATCAAGGGAAAGGATGAAAACTAGGGAATAATGAATGTGAATGATGATGGTGAGGATGAAAGGGATGATACCAAAGATGAAAGTGATGACTCTGATCCTAATTTGGGTGTGGGTTTTGGGTCCTCTATCACTATGAAGGTTCATCTCCTATCTACTATGAAGGAATTATTTTCTTTCACTTTTATGATGGTAGAAAAATAGAGATCTGGTAATTGGTTAAGTGTTGTTCTACCATGGGGATCTATAAATTCTTAGAAACAAACATAATGTTTACCATCTTACCCTATTTTCTATCAAGGATAAGTCTAACATAGGATCTCTCTAGAATGAAGGTAGTTACCTTTCTATTATGTGATTAAAATATTTCCTCTTTAAAAAGAAAGTTTTTCATGGTTTATTAAACTATATTAGGTTCACTATATACACTAAAATTGGTATTTATTATACTTTTGAAGATAGAAATTTATAGGAAAGGTGTCAGGTGAGGGTTTTTTCTCTACATAGAGTTTTTTGGAGGCATGAAATCTCTTTTATGTTGAATGTTTTGGGGATATGTCTACCATAACTCATTTTTGGGAAGTGTAATTTGTTGATGAACTTGTATCCTTTATAGGCCATGAGATATTTTATTTGGTATCATTTATAAACTATTCAATGGTGTGTGTTCTTAGGTGGATTTTTACTCTGCTAAGGTGGCACCTATTTATAACACTTTGGTTACTATATTTCCTCTTGGGTGATTGGATTTTTGGAATTGATTACTTTATATTTTTAGGAAAAGCCACATTTGAGAGGGGTTGGGTGTCAAAAGGAAATATCTTATTTATTTCCTCTCAATCTAGTGTTATGGATGGTTACTCTTTGCATTCTTGGTCGGTTGGTCCCCCTGAATCTATTTTACAAGACTAGTTTGTGCTGGGATATCCTTTGAGGTTTAATGATGTCTTTAGGCATTTGATTTCTATGATTCTTTCTCCTAATGATGTGGTTTAAGTTGTTGGTATAAATTGGCCTATGTTTTTCTAGGTCTATTACTCTTTTGGTTTGGTAGCTACTATGCTTTGAGCTTGGATCATCTATTCTATGTAGGGCGTTAATGATGGGTAACCTTTGTATTAAATTTTAGGTGAATTCTTTTTAAATTTATAATTTATAATTTAACCACCTTTTTTTAGGTTTTGGTTAGGTAACACTTATTGCATTGTTCCCATTGGAGTTATTTCTTGGAAGACTTGGATATCTTTAGTTTTCCTATCTTTGTAGTTTATGTTTGGAACACCCTATTGGGGACTGGGTCCCTTTTTTATATTTTATAGGCCCAATTAAAACCTTTATAATTAGTGTGGCTATATATATTTATCATTAGTATCACTTAATTATATTTAAGTCCCACTAAAGACCCAAAAGGATTTCTCTTTTAATTGATTTTGGAGACTTGGACCTCCATCTATGTCTAGGATGGTTCTAGATATAGTCAAAATTAATCTAATTGGTCCCTTGAGGGCCTTAATTTTTATTTTATGACTTGGGCCTCTTACCCCACTAGTCTAGGCTAGTTTTTAGTCCATCTAAAATTGGATGGTTCTTGTAATAGTCAAAAATGGTGGTATATCTTTATCTAGAGATCTATACCTCCTACTATGCTCAGGGTAATTTTATATCTAGTCTAGTTTTGGAATGTTGGGTCCCTTTTGGGATCCATTGGTTCCTTTTGAGATCTAAGCTTCTTAATCTATTCTTCCAAGATGGTTTTATCTCCATATAAAACTACATGGTTCCTACATCAAACAAAAGTGGTTGCTACTCTATCCACTATTTATCCTCCTTTGGTTGGATCGTTTATGTTCTCTCCTCTATTGTTTCCTTTTTTTTGGTAGGATCCCTTGTTTTTCCTAGTTAGCTAGATACCTAGACCTCAAAATATGTTTGGCCTAGATTCCATACCAATCAAAAGTGGGATTATATTAATATTAACATTGGTTTCAAGTAAAAATAAATGATACTTAAGATCATTTATTAACCTTCCCCTAATGAGGTAGGGGACCATAACAAAATTATTATTGAGTTTTCACAAGTATTTAAACTCCATTATTCAAATATGAAATGACATAAAAAAATGATCATGTCTAATGATAAGTACTATCAATATAATAATAATTTTAATGATCACCCTACCTAGGTTGGTGGAAATATTTTAAGACTCCATATTATAATTAAAAAAATAAATATGAAGGTTGTAACTTTACAATTAACTAGTTAGGCCCATATTTGATTATTGAGTATTTTAAGAATTAATATTTGAGTTTATGCACCCTAGAGGGTAAAGAGTTTAATGAATCTATTAATCCTTTGAACCTCAAAAGTTATTAAACATATATGTCAAATTTCATATTTCCCTCTTTGTATCAATAAAATTATCATCATTATTTTATTTTATTTTGTATCTCAAATATTTTTATATGATACTGATATAGCTATGAGTTCACATGATAAAACCTTTATTAAAAGATATAATTTTATATTTTCATATTACCCTTTTTCACTTCTAGAAATATTTTCTATAAATAAATATAAAATAATAGTTTGATCTTATTCTAATGGATACTATACACCTTATTACCATATACATATTTGTAAATTTTATATGATCTAGTTAAAATCCTAGGCCAAAAGCTTTCCCATGGAATAATCCATTTTGGTTCTATATAAAAAATAAATAACATGTTCTAAATATGTAATATTATTCACCTACTTTGATCCTTGATTATTATCCCTTACATCTTATTGGTTACATTGGAGTGAGGTTTAAAAATAAGATCCTTCTTAATACACACACAAACACACACAAAAAGAGTATAT
>JARHVA010004082.1:435000-492500 GCA_037957365.1 Torreya grandis | reverse complement strand
CTTTTTTTAGTGAAACATTAATATTCAAATACATTAAATTAAAAAAATAACGAGAAACATATTTTATAAAGTGGAACAAATTTTTTTTATATAATTATATAAAACAAAAATAAAAAATATAATATCACACCCAAACATTAAAAAATGTTTCCTTGCCTTGGATGACACTCCTTGAAAAAGCACATCTACATAGAGTGGGTATATTTCCTCGAGTAACTACTCTTATTCTGAAGAAATACATCTAACGTGATATATATTATGAGCTTTAGTTGTAAATATTCTTATTAAAACCTTTGTCTAATTTATTTAGTAGTCAATTTAATGTCTTAGATGAATAAAATAGGTTATCGGTAGCCCAAGTAGAGAGTAAAATTCACCTCTTATCCCAAAAAACCAATAACCACCAATTTTAATTTATTTATTCATCCTTAGGTCTAGCCTCATATAATTTTATTCAATTTGTAGATGATATTTCTTGAGTAAGTCCATCCTATCAAAATTGATCAAATACCCTAAACAATCCATCCCAATTTCAACCCATTCAAAGAGATTAATATAAATTAAGAATTTTATTATCTAAATATGAGGGTGGATTTTATATATATATATATATATATATATATATATATATATATATATATATATATATATATATATATATATATAAAATCCACCCTCATATTTATTCCATAAAAACTCATTACAAAGTGGCTAATTTATATGGGTAAGGAAAGCTCATCTTGTGAGATAAGTAGTAAAAAAATCCCTAAAGTAGTCCAACTAAAAAAACTAGTTATTCTAATTTATTGAGATAAAAATAATAAACAAGACCAATAGTTATCACCACCAAATAAATATATTTGTATGTCTTTTTAGACCTTGATAATTCAAATGTGTGATAAAATCTTGTCACTTTACGTGTATATAGTATCTTAGTAGGGGTGTAAATATTTTTAATCTCATAATAATCTATATAAAGGAGATGTTCATATATTTGAGTAGATATAAAATTATTTGAAAATAATTATAATAATTATGTTTCATATTTTTAAGGTGAATGTGCATCACACCAAACATATTCATTGTTGACCCCTACTATGTTAGAAGTTTTTATAGAAAGTAAGAGAAGCCTACTAGTCCCAATGGTAAATTCATATTGAACTTAGACATGTGATAACTCAAAAATTAGGATAGGTAATGATGAATATTAGGATAATTTATATTAACGTGTGTATTTTTTAATCATCTTATATAGAATTATCCTCTGATCATGATGAGGGAAAAATTGTGCCATGTTTTATCTCATACATAATATTTTTTTCAAGAGATAAAATTTCTCAATAGAACACATAACTTCTTAATGGAGAACCCAATAAATAAATGGAATCAAAGATAAATTTAAGATGGGTATAGAAAATTATAAGTTAAAATTTTCAATCCTCCAATGTCACCAAAATTACCAACCTACTCACTACCAGATGTGTTTTCTAATAGAAGTTTATCAATCCTAAAGCCTAATGAATAATTTACTTGGCATGTGGTTACTCCCAAACTAGGATAATTACATTTGAATAAAAAAATCCTATATTTTATTGTATAAGTTTTATACTCATCTCATATATATTTTTTCTTCACTGGTGAAAAAGGTGCCACATTTTCTCTTAGAGCTAATATTTTCTCTAGGGAGAAAACATTGTTGAGAAGAATGTGTAACTTTTGACTAGAGCACCCAATCAAAAAAAAATGTAGTCATGTATATATGGGAATAAAACATTAGTAATGGAATTTATTGAGTCCCCAAATTCCATAAAATTTCTTTGGCTACATGTTATTTTAAGGTTTTTTCTAAGGATATATATCTTTATGTTAAATCCATAACATATTATGGCACACGATTTCTTGTTAACCATGACACATAGATATGAGCCATAAAGTATTTAAGTTTCACCTAAGAGTCACTATAAACATCCCTTTGAGGATTATACTCCATTTAGGATAAGGGAAAACTGTGCCACATTTTCTCTTGTAGCTAAACTTTATTTTATACTATGAAAGCTTCTTAGTTTAACATACACCTTTTGACCAAAATGCCCTTAGTGAATTGATTTCATGTGAATATATATATATATATATATATATATATATATATATATATATATATATATATATATATATATATATATATATATATATATGTATGTATGTATGTATGTATGTATGTATGTATTTATGCAATGGAATATTTAGACTCCCATAATTACCTTCGATTTCAATACCTACATGTATTTAGATGCATTTATTAATAAAAGCCTCTCCATCATAAGTTTATATCAATAAGTAAGTCTTGAACATGGTTTCTCTTAGGTGAATATGAACCATAACACCCTAAGTTCTAAAACATACATAAGGTATTATCCTCTACTTAAAATAAGGTAAAAATGGTTCCATGTTTCTATCATATTTAAAAGCTACTTCAAGGAGATAATGTTGTTTAGTAAAATTTGTAACTTTTGACTATACTCCCCAATTAAAAAAAATTTACAATCATGTCCATATGGGAATAAAATGTTAGGAATGACCTTTGATTAGTCACAAAATTATCATTAATTTGTCAACCTACACATTATTAGACCCATTAATTAAAGATAATACTACTAGTCCTATGACTAAATCCATAATGACCTTTGATATGTAGTTGCTCACAAAATGGGACAATAAGAGATGAACTATAAGATGTAACAGTGTCATGTTTGAATACTAAGAGATGAACTATAATATGTAACAATGTCATGTTTGAATACTATACATAATCCATAAAAGTGTTATCCTCTAGTTACAATGATGAATAAAAGGAATAAAATTTCACACGTGACTAAAATTTTATTTAGGAAGAAATAATATATCATTAGAGCACATAACTTTTGAACATAAAACCAAATTGACAACAAAACTTTATAGACACATATATATGTGTAAAAATAATATAGAATGACCTTGATTTATTTTTTAAATGTAACTAAATATCTTAGGATACACATTACTCTACACTTTTTTTAAGATAATATTTTTAGTATTAATTCTGAATAAATATTGAACTTTAACATCCAAATGTTCACAAATTAGGGAAAGTAGAGATAAACTATATGATATTAAAGTTACATGTTAAATTTTTTATGATCTTTCCCATAATATTTGAACAATAGTGTGAACACCATAAATAATATTAAAAAATAACTACAAAATAATATACTCTATAAAAAAGGGAGCAGAATTGCATTATAATATTGCTAGCTTCTTCAAAGGAGATGTTTAGTGGATATTTCGATTTACAAATGAAATGTAATAAACTTTAAATTAATTACTATTTATTAATATCTAAATAACATATAAAATATAAATGTAAAATATAGAATTTGAAATGATCTATAAATAGTCACTTTTAGTGAAATGTGAAAACTTAGATTAGATCTAATTTGTGTCAATTATGCGAGATCGTTAGTGATGAGAAGATGGTTATAAATACCTATAAACTATGTCATAGCCATAATTATAATAATATGGTGTATTAAGATAAAACAACACTAGGTGGAGAAGGATGCACTACAAATTTTTATTTTGACTATGGGCATGTCCATATTGACTATTGGATTGATTTTTATGTCTGAGTGCATGCAAGTGTTAGTGATGGACTTTTGATAACCTAAAAGGGTCAATTTTACATGTAGAACACCTAAAATATTAAAAACCTAGTTCCTTCAAAATAATCCAAATATAGATCAAATACAAAGAGTGGAATAAAGTTAAGTTAATCTAAAAAAACCTTGTGTAATCTAAGTGTTTCTTACTTAGCCCCAAAAGGCCTTAGGGTAATATAGCTCTTCCTCATAAAGAGAGAGAGTGTGTGTGTTTTTGTGAATATCTATATAATATATATGAAAGCAACTAGACAAATAGACTTGAATATTTGAAAATGAGTGTACTTGACCTATATTAAAATAATTTCATATTTTATGTATGAACTTTAGAATAAATTAAAATTGAGATTGGAAATATTAGTACCATTTTACTCAATGTATAATATTAATTAAAAAGTGATTATTAAATATACTATGAACAAATTAATGTACTTATGTAGTGGAATATTTGGAATATATATATATTTATTGAACTTTATAAAATCATGTGAGAGTTAATGTGAATTGTCTTGAATTTGATAATTTATCATTGGAGTGTGGGGGACAAGGTTGCACTAGTGGTCATGGTCAGGTTACAACCCTATCTACATAATGTGGTCTTGTGCTAAAAGGACAAAGATATTGTGATTCAACTAACAATAACCTATAAGAAAAATTGGGATTCTTTAATGATGTTTCCATTAATGTTTATGAAGTAAATGGAATAGTGAGCATCTCATACAAATTATGAATTAAAAAATGGAGAATAAATTAAGTAATGTAAGGATTTAAAGATTAAACATTTTCAAACATGTAATGATTAAATTTGAGTGTCTACACCATGCCAACCCCACCCCCCCCCCACTTTATCATAGTGATGAAATGAAGTCAAATTAATAGATTAAATGAGATTAAAATGTAATTATGTCTACATGCTTTGTCTTTTTACGTGTAGCTTGATTGTGCAAGATACATCAATGTGAAAAATGACACAATGGTTTTTTATTAAGGCTAAAATAAGTTTTTTTAAATTAGGGACCCAACCCTATATAATAAATAATAAATAAGGCCTCAAAAGTCCCAGATAATCATAATGGTATGTTACCAAACTAATAAATTACATCAAAGAGGAAAGACAACAACAAACCAACATAAAAATGGAAAAAACACGACCAGAAACCTTGACTATCAAATACCACTTTCCAACAGTTGTAAAGTTTCTTGATCTCCATATAAAGACTCTAATGAAATTGGCACTACTCTAGATTCTTCTTGACATTTATACATTTAACTTGCTCACCCTTTTTCCTCTCTTCATTAAAAATACACATAAGAGATTATATAGTGTCGAGGTCATGCTTCATGGAAGCTTGAATAACATTAATAAGAGATTTTATATTGATCTTAATTTATTTATTTTCCTAAGAAAGACATTTTACACCTTCATGGTTGAGTTTTCCCTCATAAAACACCTTAGAATAGAATTATGTAGATCTATCTCCTCTTACAATGTTACTAAAAGTAGTTATGGTCCACATTTAAAAATTGAAAATATGAATATTGAAATTTTAAAAGACAAGAAAAGTATACCCTTGAAAGAGCATGTAATCTAATTGTCATGTAGCTTAAAAATAGAGAAGTGTGTGCCCACTTGTTGAGGCATTTGAAATAATGATAAAACTATGGTTAATTGAGAGTGATAAAGTCTTAGTTTGAAAACTAGTGAAATCCATTGATTTGTAAATATTGTATGATCCAAATCTCTTCTAAATATGTAGAGTACACTTGTAGAATAATTTATTGGGTGGAACCACAAAATGTGGCTCACTACATTGAACCATAGACATTAAGTGTCACTAAACTCAAATGTGGTAGGAGAAGAGGGTGGAACCAAAAAATGTGTCTCACTAAGTGAAACCATAGACATTGAGTGTCACTAAAATCTAACATGGTCCACTTGAAAAAAAAAATGAATCATACCATTGCAAATAGATCTAGATTATACCTTAAACTTTTATACATTGTAATTTTTAAACTTTATAGAACTGAAATTTCAGATTACCATGTAGAAACATGAATATGAATTAACATAATACCCACTTATATTTATACTAAACTCATATAGAATGCACATTGAACTTGTAAATATATTAAATTAAGAATTTTTAAACAAATAAACAAGACCAAGTCCTAATTTTTCATGTAGTAAATTAAGAATTTTTAAATGAAAAATAGAAAAAATGAGAATAGTATACATCAACCATATGAGTCAGTGTCATTATTAGAAAATAACATGTCCATTTAAAATAATTTAAAGTGTGAGTGATTTGAAAAATAATTGTATTATATATAACTCAACATGGTAGGGAGGTTTTGATAAATACAACCTATTGAAGTGATCTCAAAAAATTAAGAGGTTACCCATAATTATCAAGGCTACTGGGTAAAAGGAAGGCCTAGCATAAAAAAAATAATAATATTATGCCATGTATCACATTCACATGCCTCATGAAAACCCATGTGTATTCAAAAATTAAATATGCTATCTACTTAACATGAAATAAATAACATATATTTTTTTTTGAATTTTTGACACACATTTTTTGTATTTTTCCATATTTGATTTTTTTTGAATTTTTGAAATATTTTAAATTAAATTATTTTAAAAGTAAGAATAAGTGAGGCTTCAAAAATTGGAAAAATGGGATGGATTTGAATAGTCCACAATAAGGTGATAAAGCATAGTATGTAAATAAATAAGGTAAGTATGATTACAATGTATGTGGTTTTGAATTATACTCATGTAGATAAGTATGTTAATTACCCCAGTGGACAAGAGTCTATGTGTGTTCATGTATAATGTAGGAATAGATATATGTCTTCATGTAATTGTAATGGAATCCATAACATGATAGGTATGAAATAGTAAGCAAGTGGATTTACATAAAGAATTAGCATTTCAAACATTGTAAAATTTTTCTTTTATTATTTGAATTAGTTTGGAAAATTAAGAGGGAAAGTGAACAAAAGGAACATAAATCTAAGAGTTGGAATAATTTTTGGAATTTGGGCTAAAATAAGTAACAATGAAGTAAAATCAAAGAATATATATGGAAAAAAAATCATCTAAATAAATAATCAAGTGACTCAACCTAATAAATGGGTTGGGAGGAAGTAGGAGGATATTATTAGAGGATGCACATATGTATGCCAACTACAATGTATAATGTAGAGACTTATTTTGAAGATAATATTACAATTGTAGATGTTTTTTAATCTAAATTAGAATCATATGATTTAATGTCTAAATCACTACTCATATACCCATTTACACTTATATATTCATGTGTAACAATAGAATATGTAACTACAAGTACCTATTCTAAATATCTCTAAATAATTTATGGTTCTTTAGTAGATGAATACCTCTTTTTAGGTACCACTTTATAATTAGGAGAATGTACCATGATCTTTATAACTAACTTATTATGCTCATATGTAATTATATCATGATCATAAATAGATGGATAACTTGATTCTATAATATGGTCATGTGTAATTGGATTATGGTCATAATTAGATGGAAAAATTGATTCTAACATATGATCTTGAATAGTTCTAAGACATATTTAAAATTGATTCTATTATATACATATATGTATTATATTAGGTAATACTCTAGTTTTTTGTATCCAAGGGCATCTTAATAACATATCTAAGACTCTTATTCTTGGTATAACTAATATTGGAGTTGGTACTATGAGAGGTATCACTTGTAAATGTAGTATTATATGCCTAAGAGTATCTTATGTATTCCCATCAAATTATTTGACCAATCTAGAAGTATCTTATAAATATTACTCTAGATAACATAGAAATAAGAGGAGATTTATAGTGCATGCATTTTTATTTTATCCATTTTTTATCACAACACTATGTATGAATTATTCGTAAAACCATGCTAGAATAAAGAGTTGATGTCTATTTGAATCATCATCAACAACTTCACTATAAATAAATTTAATCGTAGGAAATGACACTCACTTTAAGTTTAATATACCAATGATGTTTTTAAATGGATGTCCATATGTAGAAGGAGGAGGATAAACATTATATGAATAATTTACTTCAAAATTATCCTTATTATTTTTTGTTTAATTATTTGTAAAACTATATTTGAACATTTTGAGCAAAAATTATTCAGTATGTGTGTTAATGTTAATAATATTCTCATTAATGAGATCTTGGATTTTGTGTTTGAGCTTGAAATATATATTTGTTAGATGCCCAATACATTGATGGTAGTCACAATATGCATTTTTAGAAAATATTTTATATTTTGTCTTAGATATGTATACTTACATTAGTTTAGGAAGAGATATGATATTGCATTCAAGTAGTTTTTGTAATAATACATGATGAGGTGATGATAACCTTGAGAATTGCCTCAATGGAGATTATAATTGAAGCTTTTATGTTATTTTTGAGATATTATTATATTCATTATTACTTTAATTAGGTTTTATAAAAAAAATTGGATTACTTGGAAACATTATGTTTTAATTATAATGATCATTTGAAACATACTCGATCTTGTTCAAAGTAAGTTATTTAACATCAAAATATTTGACTGCATGGCACAGTTCATCACAATATTTGAAATTATCAAACATAATGAAAGTTAAGATTAAAAAAATTGAGTGAATATGTATTTTATATCATTATTATCAATTTATTTGTAATTTTTCATAGAATAGTCTTGTATCTTAGAACACAGTCACTAATTATTTTATTAGAGCCTTGTTTGAGCTTTGTAATTTGAGAATATGATAGTTTTTCACAAACATTGATGTAAATATGTGTTAAAAAGATGAAGTGAAAGACTTTAATTATTTAATAGTAACATAATAAAAAAAATCTAAAATAATATTCTTTGAGACTTTTTGAAATATGTTTTTCAAAACAAAATATCATCTATAATGTCTAGAAAGTTGTTGGCAATTTGGCTTGTCAAGGCCAAATACCAACCCTGTAATCAAAATATTTTCATACCCATCATAATGTATTATTTTTAAAGATAAGAGTTAATTTTTAAGTGTCATGTTATTATTTTCAAGTGTCATTATTGATTTTTGATAAGCTTCAAGTAGTTATGTGATCTGCAAGTGCTATGAAGAAGATGGCAAAAAGAGGACAGTTCATGACTTGTCATGAAGTTTTCTAGAATAATTCAGTATATGGAACATATGAAATGATATATAAACTCTACAATGTGATAAAAATGCATTGAAATTCTTTTTTCAGGCTCATAGAGAGCTATGATATGATTATATGACTTTTAGTGGTAGTTTTCCTCTATAAGATTATGATTATTTTTCCAAAGAAGATAAATTTTGGTCTTTAAATGTAAAATATGATATTAAAAGGAAATAAAAATAGTAAAATTACCTTTAAAAACATTCATTTATATGAATTTATATTAGTCATAAAGTTTCATATTTATAAAAAGTCACTTAAGGCAATTTTAAGTGTGAAAAAGGTCTTTTTTAGGCTCCCATAAGCCAATTCAAGCCATTTCAAGGTGTAAAATGACTAAATATTTATCATAAATTTTTTTTTGACTCATTTATTCCTTCTCATGTTATATTTTTGGTAGTGGAGGTCTTAAGTTGTGAATAAAAGGTAAAAAAAGAGCCATTTTATGCATATTTTCAAGCAAAGTACATATTTGTATGACCATTCCATATAGCTAAAGCCCTGAGCAAGATGAGAAGGTAATATCAGATGTTCCATAAGAATTTCAAGGGAAAATAATTTGATACATTCTCAAAAATTGTCTCTTCCATTCACCTTGCTAGTTTTCACACAAGGAAAGCTCTTTAGGTTTGCAGGTGGTATGACCATGAGATAGAAAATTCTGATCTACAATTTTGGTCAAAGAAAATAGACATAGAGATATTCTATATGGATCAAGTGGTTATAAAATTGGTCATATCTCATTCAAGAATAATCAATTTGAAGTCAAGGAATACATTAGCAGTCTTGCATCTAAGAAGGAAATCATTTTTCTATCATTTCTCCTTATCATATCAAGAAAATTCAAGTTTTTAAGGCTTGTCATGGACATGACTTACTCTTCCATGAAAGCCATTAGTCATTTTCAAAATGTGTGAGGGAAAAATTGAGCTCAAAAACATAAGAGATTGAAAATATATAGTTTATCATGATTTTAAAGGAGAATTGTATGGTTTAGGAGAGAGAAAGGGTTTCAAGATTTCTTGTTTTCTTCCTGACAAGGATCTCCATCATATTCATATATCCCTAAAGCAAGTTTATAAAGATATTTTTCAAAATATTGATAGCAAAATAAAATCATTGTTTTCTAAAACATGTTAAAAATACCTATTTATCAAATGTTAATGTTTTTTATCTTTTGTTAAGGTACTTAATATATTCTTAGGTTTCAAATTTAGCTTTTTATCCTCCTTGAGTGGCCTCTAAATTGATATATGTGGTAGAAGATAGGATCATGCTTGCATATGATGATTCAAGGTGACTCTAATATTAAATTTCATGATCTTTCAGCTCCATATTATTTCTTCTCCATGATCACTATCATACATTACCATTTCCCAATGTGATCATGCTCCTTTCACCCTTCATTCATGGTTTTCCGTCTTCCCACCTCATCATCACTGATTCCACTCATATCCATCTCACCATTCATCACAAATAGGATTAAAGAACAAGTGAATGGAATCATGGTCACTTAAAAATGTTATTCACACCTTGTAACCACCACCTAAAACTAAGAAGGCAACCTACAACAATACACCAATAGTCAACACTTTTCATGAAAGTATAAAAGGGAAGGGCATGCTAAAAGATGTCTTTTGAAGGTCTATGATAATTATATCTCATAAAGATACAATAAATTGGAGGAGAATGATAACATATATTATTTATGACTTCCTTAAGGCCAAAAATAGTCATAATACATACAATGAACATACGTAGCCACCTATACTTGAAGAAGGTTACAGTCACCCCAAGATTGAAATAATGATCCAAATGAATAAGTGAAGGTTGATATGATATAAAAGGGTTTTAAATTCATATTATTCATTCATAAATGGTATAATACTAATAAATAAGCATTTAATAAATCATTCAAGTGTTCTTGAGACACCTATAGGCTTGGTTTCAAGTCAAAATATGTTACATTTAGGGGTCTCACAGTCTTAAAACCTTTTCTAGGATTGTGGAGGTTTTTTGGACCATCAAAAGCATAACATATTGAGATGAATAATATAAATATATATATAAATAAGGATAATTTTTAGGTCCAAATAGGGATAAATAAACACAAATATTGGCATCAGTTATAGCTAGATTCAAGAGCACTACTATAGTCAAGTAGGTGAATAATGCCAAATGGAGACTTCAAGGGTATAGATAATTTTAGGAGGTTTTTGAGATTATTATGAGATAATTTGACAATTTAAGGACATATTCACACCTATTTTCACCTATTTTAAAACTCTCTAAATCCGAAATCCTATCACAATCCATACAAAGGACATGACATCATGCACATTGGTCCATATAGGAGAAGTTTATTTTCATAATTAAAGAATGGTAAACATGTGAATAAGATACAAGTCTAAAAATAATGATATAAGTTTTGGACAAATAATATACATAAATTAGATCCAATATTATTTTAATATGACTTTTCATGAAAGCACACCTACAGCTAGGTAGAGGACTATTCAAGGTTGTTGACAGTCAAACAAGGAGGATGTAAGGTCTTAATATATCCTAAAGAATTCATAGGGGTTATATCATATGAAATTATAATAATTTATCTAAAGAATTTTACAAGAAATAAACTTCAAATACTTAGTGATACAGTCAATTTCATCTCAAAATATACTCCTACAGCTATAAGAACACAAGCTTCCTTAAAGTTAGTATACAAATTGATGGCACAATGGTCTATAGAGGAGTCT
Source organism: Torreya grandis (assembly GCA_037957365.1). Taxonomy (NCBI): domain Eukaryota; kingdom Viridiplantae; phylum Streptophyta; class Pinopsida; order Cupressales; family Taxaceae; genus Torreya; species Torreya grandis. The sequence goes on along the minus strand of JARHVA010004082.1, from coordinate 480,814 downwards.
TACGGTTAAAGAGGATGAATCAAGAAGAAAATTATTATTAGTATCATAAATATATAAAAATTATTATATTTTATCACTTCATGAGTCATATTCAAGATCAACTGTAGGCATCACCTATAGCCATATATGGCAATTCCTCTAGCACAATCATATGCCCTCAAAGTTTAAACCTAAAGTCATTCATGAAAAATAACCCATTATGATAAATTAATAAATTAAAATTAATTTTTTGACATCTCCAAAATCTTTATAAATATTAATAAAACACTACCAAGAATAAATGTCATAGTACAAGATTGTTCAGATTTTGACTATGTATAGGCCTAAAGACATAGTTTGACATGTCAAATGGATAGAATTAACATATAAGATAGTTTTATAATGTTATAAAGAGTAATAAAAACAAAAAATAATATTTAAATATATATTATACACCTCCACACATAAAAATCACCACCTTCAATTCTTTTGGCACACTCTCATGATGAGACTTCTTACGGAGTTAAGGCCTATGAAAGGTTGCATAGGTATACAAGTTGACCAATGGAAGATAATTACAATAAAAGGGGGATTTTAAATAAATATTAAAATAATATTCACAATTTTTAATCTAAATCCAAGGTATAAAAGAGGAAAACACAGTCATAGGCCTAGTGAGACATGAAAATGCAGGCAACTCAAGGTAAATTTTAGTAAAAAGAGCCTATAGGCCAAAATATGCATCCTCTAGGAATGAAATTTGGGAGTATTTGTCATAATTAATCTATATACTAATAAATAATATTTATTATTTAAAATTATTAAGGTAAAAATTCATAATTTTTACATAGTCAACCACCTACCGAATCAGAGTCAGAGTTGGAGCAGGCACATTTCTTAAGGTGCATACAAGTAAAAAGAGGGTCAAAACTTCATTAAAAAGTATTTCCAATCATGGTTATATTTTTTTTAGTATTAAAATTTAATTTAAATAGTGATAAAACTCACAAATATTCTAACCATTCCCTTGTGGGATAAAGTAAGTAGACATGCCCAAAACTCTATAAGAGCATAATCATTATTTTTTACTCTTTCACGAGCTAGTTATTCATTTGATAGACTTTAAGACATGTTTGAGGGTAATTTTAACCTTGGTTAATATTTGGGAGTGAATAATTTGTATAAATATTTTTGTGTTTGACATTTTTAGGCTTCTTTCTTACACACATAGTTTTGGCAGCCTCTTGAAGCCAAATTTCACCACTTAGAGATCTTGAAGATACTTTTTCATGGGAGATCATGGTTTTCACTATTTATGAGGGGAAAAATATAATAAATTTTCATGTAAAGTGGTTTATATTTATATTTATTAACATTATGAACAATCCTTAAGAATATCTTGACCTTTAAAACCCTTACAAAACCCTCATAACCACTTGATGGAGAAAAGGAACTATATTATGCATCTAGATGGAAATTTTGAGATAAAAAATGAAATTTAAGGTATTATAAAATCCCATAAGCACATACATGACCAATTGGTTAGCATGTGAAGTTCCTTAACTATATAAACTAGGTAAAAAGAGTCAATTTTGAGCTAAAAGGCAAAGGAAGGAAGGGTAATTGCACATTCAAATGATTTGAAAAGAAAGGTTAGATATTAAAATTCATCAATAAAAATTATAAATCCATAAATAAGGGTAATTTTTTTCATCTCCATGAGTAGAAATGTCTACAAGTCAAAGTAAGGAGTTGTTTCTATAAAGGGTGAAGAGGAATGACGTTTTTAAGCCTATATCATGACTCCAAATCATCATCTACATGTCATTAATGTTTAATAGAATACATATTATCCTCTAAACTCATCATAAAGTCAAGATATTGAACAAACTATGCAAAAACCTATGATTTTTCTTGATAACACAAGACAAGGCCATCAAAAGGGGGTAGAAAGAGCTAAATCCAGGTCATGAGGGAACTCCAAATCATCATGAACATCATAATAATGTCATAGTATACATTTTTTCTAATTTTGAGCCATAAGGAGGCAATATAATTGATCATCTTGGCAAAGGAGTACCAGACACTACCTGAAGAGCCTATTTTCCACTCTAAGATGAGATTTCACATGCTTACCATGGTAAACAAATTTTTAATGGGAAGATACATAATTTTTTGGAATCAAATGCCCTATTACACTAAAATTTTGTGGCATTGTTTTAAACTTACAATGCCCATGCTTTATGAATAATCGTTAAGATCCTAGAACAATATTAAACCCTTGTAAAACCCCACTAATAGACCTATTTATAGATATTTGAATAATTATTGATCAAAAATAATTTAAAACTATTTAATATCACTTGTATAATAAATTATTATCTCATATACTCATGTCCATGGTCATTGGTTGTATAGATGGTTTATGTATTTGTAAAAAATCAGGTTTTTTGGAGAAAAAACATAAAATATGATGTATAAGGTAGTTTACAAGAATTTAAATCCATGTAGAATGAATCTTTAGAGTTTTATTGATATTAAAATAATTATATTATCATAAATATGTCTGAAATTTCCCATGATATCTCACCCAAAACAACCACTTTATAGGAAATGAAAGGAAAAGCTAGCTAGTCAACTAGTTTAACTAATTTGTAGATGTTTCAATCCAATAAGGAACCATTTAATGAAAAGAGTAATTTTTTCATGTATTTAATTCATCCTTTTTTCAAATTTTCAAGTTATTTTTAAGGTTTTAATGGCTACCAAGTATAAAAAATTAGGCTACTAGGCCTAATTTGGCATGGTAGGCCTATTTAATCAATCAAGTTAAGAAGAGTTACATAAAAGTTTGTTGATATGAGATAATGTGGAATTTTAATTACTTTTAATCTATTTAAAATAATTAAAATAAGGTCTTTTATGTCTTATACAATCTCAAATAGTCCTTATAATGAGTTAACTAGGCTTCAATTGCTTCATTATTATGCATAACTCATCTTGAGTTTCAATCATGAGTTAACTCACTTCCACATCAGTTGTATAAATAAATAATGTAAAAAAATGATAAATTATAACATTTGATAAGATAAAATGGTCCCACCACCTTGTTTTTAAATCAAAAATATCATGCAAAATTCATGCAATCATCATGCAAGACACTAAACACAAGGAGATGTCTAGAAAGACTATTGTTTGTAAATTGTAAATGAAATTGATTTGAGTTAATTTATAGTTGAATTATTATTATTTATAATATGAAAAATTATCTATATTTATCCTAATTTTATATATCTTGAGGCCTTTAAGGCATTTTTCAAGATCCCTTAGGCTTGTATAGAGAAACTATACAAAAATTGTAACTTTCACCATAAGTTAATAAATACAATTATTCCAGATTCAGTCTTGGTTGTAGTGTGTGAATTGGTTATGGATTTGAATATAAGTTTGATAATTATAGCATTTTACAAGTTATTTTAACACCTAATACTATAATTTAATCCTTTATAGGTCACTTGAAGAGTCAAGAACATAAATTATGTTGGAAAATGTTAGTATGCAATGTTTTTAAAGACCTTCATTCCTCATCTTTCAATTTGAAAACATTATTTCAAAACTTAATTTCAAACACTGATGTTTAGGACTGATCTAATAAATTAATATTGATAAATTTTTCCATTTTGGTTCATATGTGTGCCTAAGTTTCAAAGTTTACAAAAGATCAATCACTATTCAAGTGCATCACCATCATAACATAGATTTCCCTTTCAATTTCTTTCTTTATATTTTCATCCCAACATAAAATAGGTTTTATTAATTGATCCTAAATTCACATATTCAAAGGATATATCTTCAAAAATATTTATGGTCTAGCTATAGGTATCCCATAGTCTTGGACTATTCCATTGTTAGTTTAGATATTAATTAGATTTGGCAATTTAATTTTAATTGGGTGCTATCTAGGTTGATAACAATTCTGTCACGCCTAGTGGAACTACTTATTCACATTAATTGAAGAGTATATATACATATTGGAGTAAATTATCAAGATTCAATGCATCACATTTTGATTTACATACATTTCATACCATCAATATTGGTTACAAGATCCTCTACAAAAGGGAAAGAGAGATTTTTCTGAGTTGTCTTTCCAATCAACAAAGACAAAGAAATCTTCTCATTCCAATCCAAATACTAAACCAATAATTTCCCTTATTTTTAAAAAAATAACTCCTATTTAGAAAAATATTTTTCATCTAAACATTTTTGTAAATCCCATACCCTAGATGGTTTTTCCTAAAAGACAAGTCTTCGTGCCTTTCAATGATAGCAACCCCCTGAACATCAATCTATATGACGATATTCTAGTTTCTTCCCTAAATTATATTCTTTATTTTATAGTATAAAATATAGTTAATCCTATTCATCATATTCAAAATATAGATAACCTTTATTCAGTGCATAGTGTCACTCAAGAAAATGTAACTATGAGGTTGTTAGCAACTTCATTCGAAGGCAAGGCACTTTAGTGGTACAAAGGATTGACATCTACATCCACTAATAGCTCAGACTAATTTGGAGAATTAATATATAAGAACTTTAAGGACAAAAGTGATCATATTTCATTGGTGTAGTAACTTACTACAATCAAGAGGTTTCCTCATGAATTCATGGTGGATTTCAATTATTAGTTTCACAAAACCTAGAATAGAATTCTTGCAATTATCAAATTCATTTTTGTACTATCTAAAAGCTATTAATTCAAATGTGGTAGTCATTATCCACATGGGATGAAAGTATTAACCAAAGGCTTATGAAATATCCGTAAGGGTTGAAAAATGATTAATACAAGTAGGTAAATTATTTCCAAGACCACCTATGCCTTTATTTCTAGATATTCATCCTCTTATTCCTATTATTACTCCAATTCTAGATTAAACAAGTCTTTATCAAATAAAGGGTAATTATATTGAAAAATTGGGGAAAATATAGAGTCTAATCAAGGCTTATAACAACAAGTTCATGGAACTGGAAAGGCAACAAGATCCAACTTACAATCCTTATCAGAATCCTAATCAAAATTACTAGTACAATATGCCTCCATATTATTCTAGTCAACAAGGACAAGGGTATAATTATCAATCAAGGAAATACAATACTAAAAATACAAGAAATATCAAATATTTAATGCTAACTCAAAACAACTATGCTCAAGAAGGATAATGGAGTATTCAGTGGGATCAAACAAATAACATGGTCATGGCTCAAAATGGTGAGAGTTCTCAACAATCTTATATGAAACAAAGTTTAGTTCCTCCTCCACATGACAATCAACCACCTTCTCAACACAAATAATCTTCTCTACCACATGGATACATTATTTATTTCACTCAATCTAAGGTGCCGAATCAGCAAGGATAAGCTATTAGAAAAACACCTATTGAAACCACATTTGTTAACTTCCAAGAAGGTGAGAATTCATTTGATCACATGGTAGAATATCAAGGAAAAATATGTCCAATGTGGAAAATTCTATTTCATCCCATACTATATACAAGAAAAAGTAAATTGGTAAAGGTTCAGGTCTTGAAAAGGTAGCTCCTAATCCTTCTCAACCACCTCATAAGATCATCACTCAGGAAGTGCCCCAAAAGACATCAAACTAGTAAGTACAAGATGGTGAGGGGAAAAATTTTAAGGGGCCTTTCATCAAAAATTCACAAAACATTTAGTTATCAATTATGATCCTAAACAAAATCCTAGGATATCCACATCTCCACTTAGTATTGTGCATCAAATGAAGAAGTCTTTTGCTTCAATTTTTATGTTGGATACACTACTAATTCTAGGTCAAAAAGACCTCCTACAAGAAGAGATTTCAAAGATTAATGTATTAGATAGATAACTAGAAAGAGAAATATTAATTATTGTTTTAAAAAATTATAATCAATTTCTTGAGCCTTAAGATCTAAACATGATCAAGCCACCTCCCTTTGATATTTTAATTATCATTGGAGATTGTCTAGTTCATAATTTTAAGATTGAAAGTGGGGCTAGTACCTCTATTATGCACAAATAAATAGCTAAAAAACTAGGACTTTATTATGAGCTTCATGAGAAAGGAGCCTTGAAATTAGAAGGGTCTCCTAAAATAACTATAGGTGTTTTGAGAAATCTTAAGGTCATACTTGTTTCTTGTCCAAATTTTACCATTTCACAAGATGTAGTTATTTTTGATCTACCTCCTTACTTTGCACTATGCCTATCTAGATATTTCACTGCTAAAATAGGAGGATACATTTCTTATGATTAGTCTTACATTATTTTCAGAACCAAGTATGGAACCAAAGTCACTATAATGTCTGAACCTATTTTAGGGTTTCATCTAGAACCTTATATGCCAAACATGTCAAATGTGAATTATACTATTTCAAAACAAGATGAATAAATTAGTGATCAAGAATATTCTATGTCACTTGAATGCATAACATATCTACTCCTTTATTAGTGGGCTAATAATAATCATGGATATGACCCCTATAAAATTATTCAATAATTAGGTTTTGGTGTCTACTATATGCATGAAGTAGGTGACTTAATGCCTAGTCTCAATAGTTTAATGTAGGATCAAGAAAGAGTGTGGAATTTATACTTTTATGGATATAGATCAAATAATGTAAGTGGGGCTGGTGTAATGTTTATTTATCCTCAAAATTAAATGTATTACTCTTTTGTAAGTTTTAGTTTAGTTGTGCATCTAATATTGTAGAGTATGAAGCTCTTGTTCATTGCCTATAGTGCGATAGAAAGAGGATTGTTAAGATTTGATAGGTGAAAGGTGATTGTGAATTGGTAGTGAAAAAATTTAGAGGTATCAGTTGAAAAATTAATCATCTTCTAAAGGCCTAAAAAACATAGAGTTTGGGAACTTATGGAAGATTTGTAGGATTTTGAAATTCACCCCATTCCTAAAGGTGCCAATCAACATGAAGACAAACTTGATACAATAGGAGCACAATATGACATTATTGATCAACTCAAGGACACTAAATATTAGTATCAAATCAAGGTTGTATATAGGCCTTAAATTACAAATTGTTAAGTAAACTATCAAGTTTTTGAGAGTGACAAACAGGTTGTTTGTTTCTTATAGAATGAGGTTTAGTTCTACCCAAAGAATCATGATAAATTGTAAAGCCAATATGAATATCATATTTTAAAATTAAGATAAAATAAGATACCTAAAGTTTTAGTGACTTTAGAAAGATTTTTTAATGAATATTATCAACTAATAAAATACAAGGTAAGCATTTCTACCAAAAAATAACATTATGAGTAAATTTCCATAGCTAAAGGTAAGCTACTTAAGTTTGAAAAAATGAACACTAATTCTAAGAGAGAATATTTCATATCATTATTTAAGGATTCCATTGATATTTTTTCATGGGAATATCATGATTTGAAAGGTTTTGATCTTAGGTTAGCATGACATACAATTGAACTTGAAGAAGATGATAAACCAGTGAGATAAAAGCAAAGGCCAATCAACTCCAAGGTTGAGACTCTCATGAGAAAGTAACCTAAAAAGATTATTGAATCCAATATAATACTTACTATCAATAATTATACTTGGGTTTCAAATCTTTTACCAATGAGAAATAAGAATGGAGAGATAAAGTTATGTGTAGATTTTAGAGATCTCAACAGAGTGTCACTTAGAGATCACTACCCTCTTCCCTCCAGGGATCATGTTTTACAAAGAGTTTTATGTTCACAAAGGTTTTCTCTACTAGATGGGTACTCAAGTTACAACCAAATACTAGTGAAGGAGAAGTACCAATACAAAATAGACTTCACCACCAAATGGGGTACGTATACATATAATAAGATGCCCTTTGGACTCTCTAATGTTGGAGATACTTTCTAAATGGCAATGGATGTTTTTTAAGGGATTTTGAGTGAAATGGTTCTTTTTTATATTATTTTATTTTAAAAATAGGCTAAATATCATATAATACACTTGAGATTGGTTTTAGATAGATGCCGATAATTTGGAGTTTCCTTGAATCCAAAAAAATGCATCTTTGTAGTGCATGGGAAGACTTCTTAGACATGATGTGTCCAAATATGGACTTTCCATTGATCGTAAGAGAATATAAAAAATCATTGCTCTATAATTGACTAAGAAAAAGAAAGGATTTAAAATTTTATTTTGGAATATAAATTTCATTAGGAGGTTCATTCTTGGTTTTGCAAAATTGGTAAGGCCACTCACTCATATGATTGAGAAACATCAGGAGTTAATATGGATCAAGGAAAGCAATAAAATTTTAGGAGATAAAAAAGCCATTATCTAAGTTCCTAATTTTTTAAATCTTTATTTTACTAAGTATTTCTTTATGTATTCTTTCTCTACATGTAGCACAATTTTTGCCATGCTTATGCAACATAATAGTGAAGGTTTATAACAACCCATTGATTTTTTTGGTCCAGCATTGGCGGGATATGAAGAGAGGTATTATTTTGATGAAAAACATTTTATTTATATTATAATATGTTTTAGAAATTTCAGACATTTGGTTTCCAATAATAATATCTCTTTTATGGTAGCTTATCCTAGTTTGAAGGATTTTATCCTTAATAGAGAATTAAGTGAAAAGAGGGCTGGATGGGTCAACAAATGCATGGAATATGAAATTTAAGAGAATTTTAAAAACTTGGCCATATTTATATAATTTTTTTAACACTTTTTATTAGATGTGAAATAATAAAAAGAGGTGAATTTGACAATACACGACACTCAACATGTAGTTGAAACTATCTCTACTTCTAATTGGACACAAGAAATTGCTAGACTCCTCCAAATAGGAAAGTGTATTATGTGATTAAATAAATAAAAGAGGAGATAATTTATGATACAGTAAATACCTTAAATATTCATTTATGGAGTTATCTTTGAGAAGGACATTGGAGGTATGCTTTTAAGATGTGTTGAAACTAGTCAAATTGACAAGATTTTAGAGCAAATTCATGACAGTCCTTCAGGAGGCAATTTTGTAGCCAATAATACAACAAAAATATATATATATGGTTAATTTTGGCCTATTTTTAAAAAAAATTAATATACATGGGTTATAAAATGTTCCAAGTGTGCAATGTTTATAGGAAAATAGAAACTAATTGTCATGCCTTTAAATCCTATTTAGGTTGAATAACCCTTCATGCAATGGGGTTTAGAATTCATTGGAATGATTCATCCTCCATCAATTTCTGGTAATAAGTGGTTTTTTAATCCACATATTACTTTACCAGGTGGGTGGAGGCAATTCCACTCAAGGAGACAAGTGAGAACTAAGTTATGGAGTTTTATGACATCCTAATGACTCATTTTGGAGTCCCTTCAATTATCGTATAAGATAATGATTTAGGATTTAGTAATACAAAGGTATGTGAATGAGATATTTATAATTTTATTTATTATATATTCATCATATTACTATCCATAGGGTAATTGACTAGTATAGTCTACTAACAAGAACCTAATTAGGATCATCAAGAGAATAATAGAAGACAATTAGAGACATTGTCATACGAAGTTAAAGACTAACTTATGGGAAATTATAATAACTCAAAATAAGTCCATTGGTAACTCTCATTATCTTATATTTTAAGGAATATAATCAAGGGTACCTATTTCATTGGAACTTATAGCTTTGGAGCTTACACATCAACTAGAGCTTCTGGAAAATGATGCAACGGAGGTAAGGATGAACTAATTGGGAGAATTAGAAGAAATAGGAGACAATGACATGAATATCATATGGTATAATTAAAAAAAAATCAATAAATCATTTGAAAAAAGAGATTCATCAAAAACATTTCATCAAGGTGACATAGTACTCAAGTGGGATGAGGAACGTGCTAAACTAGGAAAACACTCCAAATTTGATAGCCTTTGGAGTGGCCCATATGTTATTATTGATTGTAAGGAAAATAATAATTTACAATTATCAAAATTGATTGTATAATAACTCCCTATTAATGTAATTTGGATGTTCCTCAAGTACTTCTATTATGAGAGTCACTCCTTTATACATAGTTGTAGTTTCATTCCTTTAAGTGCACATGTTTTGTTAGTTATTGTTTTAATTCAATAGTCATTTGTTGTTTTCATTTTGTGTCTATTGTTTTTTTTAGTATATACAAGTTTTTTTGGTATTATAGTATATTCCAAGGTCTGATTTAACACTAATATTGTAAATTTTATTGACTAGCAAGTTGGGCAACCCCTATGAGTCACTAAAAATGCTAGCAAGTTGACCTCTCAAGGCCAAAAAAAAACTTCTATAATCAAAATATTTTCATGATAATCATAGTGTCTTATTTTTAAAGAAAAGAGTGAGGTTTTTAGTGTCATTTTATTAGTTTCAAGTGTCATTCTTGAGTTTTGACAGAGGTTCAAGTGGTTTTGTGATCTAAAAGTGCTCTGAAGAAGATGGTGAAAAGAAGATAGTTCATGACTTATCATGAATTTTTTGAACATGATTCATTATATGGAAAGTATTAAATTATATATAAATTTAAAATTTGATCAAAATGTATCAAAATTCTTTTTTAAGCCTCTTATAGGGTTATGATATACCTATATGACTTCTAGTGGTAGTTTTCCTATGTAAAATTATGATTATTTTGCCAAAAAAGAAAAAAAATCAATCTTTAAATGTAAAATAGGTATTAAAAGGACATAAAATTAGTCAAATTAACTTTAAAAACATTAATTTATATTATTTTATATTAGTCATAAAGTTTCATATTTAGAAATAATCACCTAAGGCAATTTTAAGTGTGAAAAAGGTCCTTTTTAAGGTCCTGCATGTTAATTTTGGCCACTTAAATTTGTAAAATGATTAAATAATTGTCCTACGATAATTTATGACTCTTTTATTCCTTATAATGATCCAATTTTATGGTGTTTTATGTTGTAAGCTATGAATAAAAGGTAAAAAAGAGCCATTTTACACATATTTTCAAGCAAAGTATAGATTTATACAGCCATTCCATATAGCTAAAGACATGAGTAGGAGGAGAAGGGAATATACGATGTTCCATAATAATTTAAATGAAAAATAATTTTATACAGGCTCAAAATTGGTCTCTTCCATTCACCTTGCTAGTTTTCACATAAGGAGAGCTCTTCAAGTTTGCAAGTGGTACAGTCAAGAAAGAGAAAATCAAGGTCTATAATTTTAGACAAAGAATTTAGACTCAGAGAGATTATAGTTGGAGTAATTATTTATAAAAATGGTCATATCTACTTCTAAATAATCCATTTGAAGTCAAGGCATACATAAACAATCTTGCATCCAAGAAGGCAGTTAGTTTTTTGTAATTTCTACTCATTAGGACATCATATCAAGAAAATTCAAGTTTACAGGGATTATCAAGGACATGAATTACCCTTACATGGTATACATTAGTAATTTTAAATATGTTTGAGGTCAAAATTGATATAAAGAAGACAAGAGTGTAAAAATCTATAATATAACATGCTTCTAAAGGAGAATTGTATGGTTCAAGAGAGAAAAATGGTTTAAAGATTTCTTTTTTTCCTTCTTAGTAGGGATCTTCATCATATTAATATGTCCCTCAAGAATTTTAATCAAGATATTATTAAAAATATTCATATAAAAATCCCATAATTATGTTCTCAAACATCTCAAAAATCCCTATTTAGCAAATGTTAAGGTTTTTAGCATTTCTTAAGGTACTTAACATATTCCTAGGTTTCAAATTCAGCCTTTTATCCTCCTTGAATGGCATCCAAATTGATATATGTGTTAGGGGATAGGATAATACTTGTATATGATGCTTCAAAGTGAATATGATATTAACCTTTCATTCTCTTTTCTCTCCATCTTATTTCTTCTCCAAGATCACTATCGTACACTGCCATTTCCTAATGTGATCATGCTCCTTTCACCCTCCATTCATGGTTTTCCATCTTCCCACCTCATCATCACTCCTTCCACTCATCTCCATTTAACCATTCATCCCAAATATGAGTTAATAACAATTTAATTTCATCATGGTAATTTAAATAGGTTATGCATACCTTAAAACCACCACCTATAGCCAAGAAGGAAACCTATAACAATACACCAATAGTCAACACTTTTCATGAAATTACAAAAGAGAAGGGCATGATAGAAGATGTATTTTGAAGGTATAATGTAAATATATCTCATAAATTTTCAATATATGGGAGGAAAATGATCATAATTATTAGTGATGACTTCCTTAAGGCCAGGAATAGTCATAGTCTATATAATGGACATACACAACCATATACAATTAAAGAAGGATACAGTCACTCCAAGGTTGAAACCATGATCCAAATGCATAGGTGAGGGTCGATATGATATAAAAGGGTTTTAAATTTATATTTTTAATTCATACATGGTATAATCCCAAAAAATTAGACTTTAATCAATCAATCAAGTGTCCTTGAGACACCTATAAGCTTGGTTTCATGTCAAAATATGCTATAGTTAGGGGTTTAGGATATTTAAGACCTTTTCTAGGATTGTGGAGGCTATTTAGACAATAAAATGAATGAATTATTTATATGAATAACCTTTATATATATATATATATATATATATATATATATATATATATATATATATATATATATATATATATGTATGTATGTATGTATATATCTTGACTATATCAGTGCTCTTGTAGCTAGTTATAGATGATGCCTATATTTGTGTTTTTTTAGCATTATTTGAACCTCAAATGTATCCTTGTTGATATATATATATATATCAACAAGGATACATTTGAGGTTCAAATAATGCTAAAAAAACACAAATATAGGCATCATCTATAACTAGCTACAAGAGCACTGATATAGTCAAGTAGGTGAACGATGTCAAATAGAGACTTCAAGGGTATAGACCATTTTAGGAGATTTTTTAGATTTATATAAGATAATTTATAAGTGAAATAAATATTCACACATATTTTCACCTATTTTCAAACTTTAAAGCCTAAATCCTATCACCGTTTGTATAAAGCACATCACATCATGCACAGTGGTCCATATAGGAGAAGTTTGTTTTCATAGTGAAAAAATGGTGAACATGTGAAGAAGATAGTAGTATAAAATGAATGAATATAATTTTTGGATCAATAAGAGACCTCAAGTAGATCCAAACTAAGTTTAAGATGACTTTTCATGAAATCACACCTACAACTAGGAATAGAACTATTAAAGGTTGTTAAAAGTGAAACAAGGAGGTTGTAAGGTCTTAACATATCCTATAGAATTAATAGGGGTTATATAATATGAAGGTATATTAAATGGTATAAAAAGTTTTCCAATCCATATACTTAAAACACTCAGTGCTACAATCAAGTTCATCTCAAAATATACTCTTACAACTACAATAACACATGCTTCCTTCAAGCTAGTATATAAATTGATGGCACTGTGGTCTATAAAGGAGTCTTAAGGTTCAAGAGGATGATTAAAGAATATAATTATGATTTGGATAATAAATATATAAAAATTATGAGACGTTTATCACTACATGATTCATAGTCAAGGTCAACTATAGGCATCACCTATATCCATATATGGCACTTCCTCTAGCATAGTCATATGCCCTCAAAGTTCAAACCTAAGATCATTCAAGACATGTAACCCATTGTGAGATATTAATAAATTAAAATTGATAGGTTTACATATCCAAATCCTTTATTAGGATTAATAAATCACTACTAAGCATAAATGTGGCAATACAAGATTATATGGAATTTGACTATGTAGAGGCCTAAAGACATAGTTTCAGGTGTCAAATGGCTAAAAGGAACATATAATAGAGTTTCCAAATGGTATAAATAGTCATAAAGAAACAAAATCATATTTAAATATATAATAGACACATCCACACCTCAAAATTTCCACCTTTAGCACTATTGGCATACAATCATGATGAGACTTCTTCAGGAGCTAACGCCTAGGAAAGGTTGCATAGGTTTGCAAGTTGACCAATGGAAGATGATTCCATTTCAAGGAGAATTTTTCATACATATTAAAATAATATTAAATCTATTATATTTCAAGAAAATATATAAAATTGGAAAACATAGTCATAGGCCTAGTGAGACATGAAAATACAGGGATCTCAAGGTAACTTTTAGTTAAAAAAAACCTTTAAGCCAAAATATGCATCTCTAGGAATGAATTTTGGTAGGATTGGTCATCATGAATTTATATACCCATAAAACATATTGGTGAGGTAAAATTATTAAGGCAAAAATTTACTATTTTTACATAGCCAACTACATATCTAATCATAGTTAGAGTTAGAGCAGGAAAATTTCTTAAGGTACATACAAGTAAAAAGAGGGCTGAAACTTCATTGAAAAGTATTGTGAAGAATGAGAAGATTCTTTGAATATTAAAATTTCTTTTAAAGAGTGATAAAAATCATAAATATATCAAAACCATGTCCTTGAAGGCTAAAGTAAGCAGACATGCCTAAAACCCTACAAGAGCATAGTCATCATTTTTGACACTTTCATGAGCTAGTTCTTCATTTGATGCACTTTGGGACATTGTGGAGGGTAATTTGAAACTTTTAGATTAAAAAAATTGCATAAATATTGTTTTGTTTTACCTTATTAGGTTTCTTTATTTCACACATAATCTTTCTAACATCTTAAAGTGATATATCATCACACAGAGATATTGAAGATCCTTTTACATGGGAGTTCATGATTTTCACTATTAATTAGGGGGATAATATAATAAATTTTCATGTCAAGTGGTTTATATATAAAATATTTGTAAATTATGAACAATCCTTAAGAAGATATGGACCTCTAAAACCCTTGCAAAATCCTCATAACCACTCGATGGATAAAAAGAGATAGATTATGCGTCTAGATGACAAATTTGAGATATAAAATGAAATTTAAGGTATTATAATCTCCCTTGATCACCTCCATGACTAGTGGGTTAGCATGTGCAATACCTTAACTATATGGACTAGGAAAAAGGAGTCGAATTTGAGATAAAATACAAGTGAAGAAAGGGTAATTACACATTAAAAGGATTTAAAAATCAAGGTGGGATCTTTAAATTACTAAATAAAACTTCTAAAACCATCAATAAGGGCCATTTATTTCATTTCCAAGAGTAGATAGGTTTACAAGTCAAAGCAAGGAGTTGTTTCTATGTAATGTGAAGAGGAATGGCTTGTTTAAACATATATCATGACACCAAATAATAATATACAGGTAATTAATGTTTAACATAGTACATATGAGCCTATAAAATAATCATGAAGTCAATATATTGAACAAACTATGTAGACACCTATGTTTGTCCTTGACAACATAAGATGAGGCCATCAAAGGAGGTAAAGGAGCTAAATAAAGGTCACAAGGGAACTAAAAATCATCACAAAAATCATAATAAAGTTCTAATAGACATTTTTAAGAAAATTTAACCATAGGAAAGTAGTATAAATGATCATCTTGGCTAAGGAGTACCAGAAATTGCCTAAAGAGCTTGTTTTCCACTCTGAGATGAGATTTCACATGCTTAACCTAGTATAAACCTTTTTCAAGGGAATATATGGAATTTTTTGGAGTTAAATGGCCTAATACAAACATTTTGTGCAATTTTATCATACTTTTAAGGCCCAATCTTTATAAACAATCATTAAGAACCCAAAGCATACTTAAACCCTTACAAAATTGTACTAGCAGACCTATTTATATAGATTTGAAGAATTTTTATTCAAAAATTATTTAAAGATATTTAATATCACTTATATATTTAATTATAATATTATATATTCATTTCCATGGCCATTGGTTTTATGGATGTTGTACGGATTTGGTATAAATCAGGTTTATGAGAGAAAAAACATAAAAGATAAGGTTTAAGGTAGTTTACAAGAATTAAAATACATGGATAGTTAATATTGAGAATTTTTATTAATTTTAAAATAATTATATGATCATAAATATTATTGAAAGTGCCCATGAGAGTTCATCCAAAATAAGCACTCTGTAGGAAATGAAAGGAAAGGCTATCTAGTCAACTCATTTGACTAATTTGTAGATGTTTTAAGAAAGAAAGGACCCATTTACTGATATAATGATTTTTATAATTTATTTAATTAATAATTTTTTATTATTTTTTATGTATTTTGTATGTTATAATGGCCACCAAGCATAAGAAGTTAGGCTACTAGGTCTAGTTTAGCCTAGTAGTCCTAATTAAACTATCAAGTGGAAAATAGTGGCATAGAAGTTTATTTATATGAGCTAATGTGGATTTTTTATTCCTCTTATAATGTTCCAAATCATGAAAATATCGTCCTTAATGTATTATAAAATCTCAACTAGTCCTTTTGATGTGTTAACTAGGCTTCAATTGCTTCATTATCATGAATAACACATTTTTAATTCTAATCATGAGTTAACTCACTTCCATATTAGTTGTCTAAATAAAAAGTAGTCTATCATTATAAAAGATAATATTGGATAATAAATTATATTACCACTTAATTGATTTAAATACCAAAATATCATGCAAAGTTCATGTAAATATCATGCAAGAAACTAAACACAAGGAGATGTCTAGAAAGACTATTGTGTGTAAAGTATAAATGAAATTAACTTGAGTTAATATATAATTAACTTATCCTTATTAAATATATGAAAAATCTGATATATTTCTCATATTTTTATATATATTTAGGCTTTTAATACATTTTTCAAGATCCCTTAGTCTAGTATAGAGAAACTATATAGAAATTGTAACTTGCACTAGAAGTCAATAAAGAAAATTGTTACATATTTATTCTTGGTTTTAGTGTGTAATTTTTATTGTTTATTTTCATATAAGTTTTATAATTATATATTTTTATAGGTCCTTTCCTCACCTAATAATATAATTTCATCCTTTACAAGTCACTTTAAGCGTCAAGAACAAAAATTGTGTTGGAGAATGTTAGAATGCAGTGTCTTTAGAGACCTTCATTCCTCATCTTTTAATTTGTAAACCTTTTTTAAAACCTTAATTTTAAAAAATGATTTTTATGAATTATATAATAAATTTATTTTTTAAAAAATTTCCATTTTGATTCATATGTGTTCCTGAGTTTAAAATTTTATATAGTATCAATCGTTATTCAGGTGCATCACCATCATAGCATAGATTTCCATTTTAGTTTCTTCCTTAATATTTTCATCCCAACATCAAATAGGTTTAGTAATTGATATTAAATTAAAATATTTAAAGGATATATCCTCACAACAAGAGGTCTGGTATATAAACATGTATTACACAATGTTAGACCATTCGAATGTTAGTCTAGATATAAATCAGATCTGAGTAATCTAATTTTAACAGGATGCTATTTGGGTTGCTAACACAAGATTTATGGAATGCACACAAATCTTTTTCATGATCATATTTTCCTTCATATAAAGAAATATTACAATCCAAAAATCCAACTAGTAATGAATAAGACGTAATTTTGAGTGCCAAAGGGTTATATAATAAGGAACATGCATCCTTAGAGGGGCTAGTTTGATAAAGAGTTTACTCAAGTTGGGATGACTTATCTTGTAAGATAAAAAATATATAATAAATATTAGTATTTTTAGAGGTGATTATAGGATTATAATCATGATTAGTTATAAGGATGGATACTTAATACAAACCAAATGATGTTCCCAAACTAAGGGATGATGCTATTAAAGTAATTAGAGGTGTAGAAATAGGCATGTATGCACTAGTATAATTGAAAACATTAAAATTAGGGGGTTTTAAAACCTAAAAATATAATTCTTATTGTTGAAGTGTGGCCAAATTATCTTGATAATCAAATTTTTATGTTATAAGTAGATTAATGATCTTATTCACATCTTAGGGGTTGTGTTTAAGACCTAGATGAAATTTAGATAATTCTTTCACTTGATTTTAATCTACTCCATTAATCTCTTTTGGATAAATATGAGTTTCTTGTTCATTATTTACATCATATTTCTCTTTGTTAATTTTCAATATCAAAATCACTATGAATTTCAACTTCATCATACCAAGGAGTTTTAATAATAGAATTATTATTTGGAGAAAATACATTATTATTTTCCATTATAGAAGAAACTAAATAAATTTCCATATATGAAATAGAAATACAACTTAATATATAATTACACATTAGAGGCATACGATTGTATATGAATCAATAAATATAATGAATATAAATACAATAAAATAAAATAAAAAGGTACATAGGGTGTTCTATGTAATGGTTTGAATGATTTCATGGGACCTAAAATATACTTTCTCATTCATAGACTAGTTTTGGCTCAATATTTTAGAGAACTAACTAAAGAGTCAAAGTCATTCCTATAGCCCATTATCCTAACTTTGAGGGTACAATGAGAGTAATTTTCCTAGGTGATATACTCCTCTCATGTTCGCCACAAATAAAATGGATAAAGAGGCTCCCTATGGTATAAACAAGTGACCTTAATAATTTTGAATATATCATGAGGTATGAAAAAACTAAACTTAGTGTTTACTATTGTATAATGTCTCTAGTATTGGAGAAGCACCCCTCACACCATGATGTCCATATAATAGATAACTAATTAGCTCATAACAAAAATCAATAAGTAGTTTTAAAACTCTTAGAACACATTTTATAAAAATAAGAAACAAAAAAATCAAAAATAATAAGAAAAATAAAATCAAAATATTTATCTAATGTGACAAACTTTAACCCAAAATCAAAGAGAAATGCTTTAGTGTTAAGTGTTTATCGAAGGTGAAAAGTAAATTTATTTAGTGTTAGAAAAAGATCCAAGGTTGAATAAAATTTATTTATAGTGTCAAAATTATATTCAATGTTTAATTTAATTTATTTTAGTGTCAATAATTTAGAGAAATTTGTATGAAAAGAAAAAAAATCAAGAAAATAACCAGTAGTGTTAGATATAAAATAGAAATTCACTAGAATGTTAAATGGATATTTTGATTTACAAATTAAATGTAATAAACATAAAAATATTGAATATTTATTTATATCTACAAAATATACATAATATAAAAGTAAAATAATAATTTTAAATAAATGATAAATAGTAAATTTTAATTAAATGTGCAAACCTAGCTTAGATATAACTTTTGTTAACTCTATAGGCTAGATGTTGATGACAAAAAAGTGAGAAATATTTTTAAATCATGTCACAGATGAAAGCACAAGTTTTTGATGTAGTGGGACAAAGTCATTATAGGTAGATAAGGGTGAACTATAGGTTTTTATATTGACTATGGATTCATCCTTATTAACTAAGCAACTTATTTTATGTTTGAGGGTGTGTAGTTGTCAGTGATGGTCTATTGATAACCCTTAGTATTTTATTTTATGCATGGAAGACATTAAAAATTAAAACCTAAGTTATTTAACAATAATCCAAATAGATATAAAATACAAAGGGAGGAATAGAATAAGAAGAATGTATAGGTTATCCATAAAATACCATGTGTACTCTGAGTGTTGCCTACATAGTCAAAAGGGCCTCATAATAATTCATTTATCTCTCCAAAAGTATGTGAATCTTGATATTTTATATTTGAAAGAAAATAGATATATTAATTTAAATTCTTTGTAATGAGTTCACTTGACCTATAATAAAATTAATTTATATTCAACCTATGACTATTGGAATAAATCATAATTTAAATTATGCTAGTAGAGGTTCTTAAGATTCACTAGAACATGTTAATTACATAGATAACTATGTGATTTAGCTGAGAGATTATAAGAATGCATAGGTAAATACATAATTACAATAAATAGATTGATTTTTTAGATATTTAAAATGGAATAATATGATTTCACAGTAGTCACATCCAATCATATAATAAACAAAGATGTAATGGTAGGAATAAAATGAAAATAATTATCATACTAAAAACTCTATAAAGCACAAACATAAAAATGTGTAAATGACATTAATACACACATTGAATATTTATTACAAATAGAACATTAATAAGATCTATGATTAGAGCGTAATTCTATATTACAATAATTTTGAAAATTATTAATAAATAAGACTATTCATCTATCTATTGAGAAACTTAATCAATAACCTATTTTATTAAAATATGAAGGACTATATAACCTAAAGGTTATATCATTATAACCTCTGAACACATTATTAACACACAATTATGTCATACCATATTCTATTTATTTGTAACTTCATGCACTTAAGATAAGACCAAAATAGACTAACCATGAAATAACTCAAAATAAATGTACAATAAAAAGGAAAATGTGGTTCTTATCCACAAGTCACAAACATTCACCCAAGTGTTTGGTACTCACATTCTCCTGCTAACACTTTCCCAAAATTAAAATTGTGTAACATCTTAAGAGAATGTCATAGAGGTATTTGGTCTTGTGCACAAAACATATGTTAGACTTGCATGATTGATAGAGCATTTGAGGTGTCATTTACTAGTTTTCACCTATTGTACACTATTTAGTCACCCTCAAGGGTTTTCAAATAAGTGTCCTACCATCTTACTACCCTTATGGGTTTTAAATAAGCTAGTGTAACTAGCTGGCCACAATTTTTGGGTTTTCAACCAACCTATCCCCACTTCTCAATGTGATCTACCATATATAAAAATTGATCATAAAAATTTCAAACCTACATAAGAACTAGCTATGAGGTGGAGACATTTGGTGGTCAATAAATATCATTAACTCTTATGATGCTAGTTGTGATCCATGTGATGAATTATCCATGACATTCTTCCTTTGTTAAATATTTTACTAAAGTTGGTTGAGTGGTATGAATGGTGTTACATCCACTAAGGATGTGATCAAACTATCTAGAGTGACTAAATCAGTCTTATAATACTATCAGTTAAGTGAGAATTTTGGAGCACTTCATAGTAGTATATGTAGAAGTGATTGAGAATGAAATAGTTATATAATGTTGCTAGCATCTCTAATGAGTAAAACATCTCTATAAATATTTACCAAAGTTTTAATGTCCTCATGCAAGTAGGCAAGCTTATCAATGTGTTGCTTCAAGTGAACCCTTAGAAAGGTATCACAAAACATTTGGTTCTATTATGTTTGAAGTTACTACATGACATAATCCCTAGTGTGTATGGATGCCTTACAACATACATCCATACCTATGGGAGTATATGTTTGGTTATGTATCACTGTATTATAATATCTTGTTGTATCAAACTCACGGTTATCATCACTCAAACTATGTTTAGATGATTCTTCCAATCCATATTTGTTGAGCTAACTACATGGCTTGTGTTTTCATATATTTAATATTAGATTGATACTCCTTAATATGTTTGTAGAGGACTCTTGTTTCAAATTTTATATTTTGACCTTGTAGTGTGAATTTAGATAGGTGATGGAGGGTATATCGGTCCTTTATAAGCTACAAATTTAAAAGTGGTAGCTTCTGGTGAGGTAAGAGAAAGCTAGTGTCGATGACTTGAGTGCAAAGCATTGGTAACACATATTCAATGACCTTATTGACATTTTTTTATTTGACCCTAGAGTTCTATATTTTCCTACTCTAGTTACTCAATCCATATCTCTAAAGAGATAACTTTCTATGTAATAAACTCATGTAATGAAAATGTTCCTTCAATATATTTGGCTAATGTAAGTTGTGAAACATCCAAATATGCTTCTATCATAGGTGTAACCATCACCAATGTATAATTTGGGATACTTGTAGGAATTCATTTAAGTGGAGCAATGGGAAAGGAAATGATAGTCCACTAAGTGGATGTCATAGGAACATCTCAAAGTTAAATTTTCTTTAGTCCCATTAATGTAGTGTTTAATTATGTCCCTTATCCTCCCATTCATTATGTTTATCTAACATGTCATTCATGGATTGTGTTTTTGCTACAATGGATTTCTCTTATTCTACCTTCAACTTGGCTGTTGTAATATACATGTCTTACAGGCCTTTTTTGGCATCCACCATTAGTTTATCTTATGCCTTATACTTTATTATAGCTTATGATTTATCATGTGTATCCTTTTCCTTTATCATAGATTCAACATTTTCTTCCTCAAAATTATTATATTGCATATGCCTCTCATTCTTCTTCCTCTTTCTTGCATTTTTAGTAGTGTTTTTATTCTTATGTTCATGTTCATGCTTTCATAGGCTTCTCTATCTTATTATTATTCTTTATTAAACTTATATTTACCTTATTTCTCTTTTTTCTCCCATTTTTTTTTGCCTCCTCCTTATGGTTAGCATCCTCATATTCCTTAGCCTTACTTATCATAGGTTGTTGCACTTGTGCCGTATTGTTAGCTACTTCCTTTTACAGTACTTATACTTTGTTTTATTCTTATTCCACTTGTATTTATTTTAAGCATTGTGATTTTATGACTTTTTTTTAATATTTAACAACCTATATGTCATTTGTCCTTTATGCCTCATCTACATTAACTTAACCTCTACATTGGAATGATGTTTTTCTTCCTTTTAAACTCATATTTAATATGCCCTCTCTAATTATTCATTTGTGTCTTGTTGTTCTTCCTACATTTTGCATCCAAAACCAACTTCTTAATTTTGGTGATGGGCTTGTTGGAATGTGATGGTGAAGAAATAATCATAGCCTCATGAACTATTTTATTTTTAATATGGTCTTTCTTCTGACCATAGTTAAGTAGTATGTGATTATAGCATTGTGATGTTTATTCAAGATATTGATATGTTTATGTGGTTTTAATTTCCTATAAGGCTAGCACAAATTCTTATTATTATTATTCTTCTTAATACTTAAGATTTTAAAGAGTTGATGTTTCCTCTTCTTATTTTGTAGTTGGTTTGTAGTGTTGAAACATTTATTTATTGCATGTAAGTGATTAAAGAGGTCTTTTTGTTATAAGAAAAATGGCTATGGGTGAGAGAAAATACTAAATACCCATCTTTTTGAGATGTTTAATTTAATTTTTGTAATATTTGCCTCTTAACCAATTATATCCATCATGATCAAAGGGGGAAAACCATGTAGTTTCAACCACAAATATGGTGGCACCTTATTCTACACCTAGATAGTGTGCACCACTTTCCAAACTAATAAATCCTCATCTTCCCTCATATAAATCATTAACCATGTCAACCATCATCATTCAGCATACATCTTTTTCATCCATCTACATTTTAGGCCAT
Organism: Torreya grandis; assembly: GCA_037957365.1. NCBI lineage: Eukaryota > Viridiplantae > Streptophyta > Pinopsida > Cupressales > Taxaceae > Torreya > Torreya grandis. The sequence continues at coordinate 457,543 of JARHVA010004082.1, read as the reverse complement.
TGACATTGGGATATGATATTAGGAACATGAGGATCATCCAACTAGGTCCTCTATCACCTTATCTTCTTCATAAGTGGAGAAGGATATTTTTGGCCCACTAGGACCATGAATTTTATGTATTCCAATAGTACCAATGTTGTTATTTTTGGATGAAATAATGAGGAAGTTGTGGATGGAATGCTTGATGGTATTATCTATAATGATGTCAATCTTCTTATATCTATGTATTCTTATTTGAAAATTAATTATGCCTTGTTTTCATGTCAATAAAAAGTGTATAGGTGTATCAAGTACCTTTGGATGATCATGAATTATGATAGTTTTACCTTAATGTAAGTTTGTAACTAATGCATGACATTCTAGGTAACTCATCACATCATGAGGATTCAAAGTTGTTGAGAATGAGTTCTACTAGTTCATACCACCATGTATTGAAATTATACACATGTGAAAAGTATGTTCTCTCCTCATACTTATAGATAAGGTTCATCAACTCTTTATTAGGCTAATATTCAACATCTAGGTGCACTATGCCCTTTGGAAATTTCCACTGGGTAAATACTAGTATCAAGACCAAGAATTGATTTTAAAAGGTCTTATTCATTGAAGCAAGTACCTTGTCAATATTATTATTGAGTTATGATATTAGGTATTTAATCTAATTAAACTCTTCATATTTATGGATCATATAATATATGATATCGATAATGCCCTTTGTTACCTCCTTGATGGCCTTGGTCATCTACTATAATCTTTTGGTGTTATAGTCTGTGAGAATATAACTAGCTCATCTATGATATCCTATAGAGGGATCCTTAAATTACATATATTATATGTATCTCATATTTATTATAGGATTAGTGGTGATTTTGACTTGTATGGACTCAAAATTACTCCCCATTATACCATTCCTCTAGCCCATGCCACCACAACTTCATTCATGTATATAGTGTCATCTGAGGAAAGATAAAACTTTCCCTCCCTATATATTCAAATAAATATTTCCATTATGTCATGTACTGGCCAAATGTATGTAAGAATATCAATAACTTGATCTTTTTATTTTATATTCCATGTAATTGTGTTATCTCTAGGGGTTTTGAACCTTGTACTCCTTGAAAAAATTGGTGTACTTCTATAATCTTAATAAAATCATACACATAGGTTATAGGTTTGATGAAATACCTATATCTTCTTTTTTTACCATGATTACTATACTCAATTTGGAATACTCAAACTAAGCCATTAACTATACCTATGCTCTTATTCTATACTATTGTAAAGATTTTAGACACTCTAATTTCTATGTAATGCTCAAAAAATTCAAGACAACAAGGGGAAACAATCAACTAAGTGTAAAATGATGACTTGAGTGGTGATATCATATATTTATATATGTTAGTGTGCTCATTCCCAAAATTATCTTTGAATATTCTTCATTGTCACTCAATCTCACTCTTGATATCATCAAATTAATAAGATTGCATTTTTTTGAGTTCGCATGAGTTTTTTTGAGTTAGCCTCCTTTTGAGGGATGTGATGCATCAAATTATCATTGTCCTATTATAATTGATTATTACTTCCTTGATATTGATATTTCCCATTAATTTATCATTAATCAACCATAAATAATTATTAACCATTATCTATTTAGGATCATGTCACTCATGTCTTTCATGAACTTAATTTCTAATGTATTAAATTATTCTTTTACATGCTATATTTAATGATCAATTCATTTTGTATTGATGAAATGTGATATGGCTTCTCTTTCCACTGGTGCAAATTTACTAAGAGACACTTAAGAGCTATGTGCACAACATAAAAGAAACACACCAAACCCATAAAACATAATTGAAAGAGAATCCTAGACTAAAATGGTGATGATTCAACACCTATTTATACTTACATACACAACTCATTAGTAGTAAAGTTTGAGCCTACTGTCATTCACTTGTTTAGGTAAAATGGTTAACTTTAAATCCATTAAGACTAATTTTCTTGGATGTGATAACTCATGGATCATATGGACATTTTCATTTGATTTTGAGCATTTTTGAGAATGTTCAAAACTGACTATCATAAAGTAATGCCAATTGATCTACTTAGAACTATTTGGTACAAAAGCTTATGTCATGCCAATATTTTTGGATACATTTGTGTACTTCCTATGTCTAATATGCTCTATGTTTATCTTTTTCTATGTGATTTTACTCTAATAACCTATTTTTTAATGATTTTAGATTTCCCATGCACATAATGATTATTATTTGAAGACTAGGTACTGTAAACTCCATGGGCATGACCACTTCAAAACTATAAACTAGTTAAAATGGAGTCAACCTTATCACACACCTATAATGTGTGACATACACCCATAGAGATATAAATTCAATCCTCTCAATCATCCATTTGAACATCACAAATTTTATTAAACATATTATCGAGTACACATTATTCATAGCTTTATCTTGGATGTTAGCTTAGAGATGATATGTTATACTTTATGGTGTGAAATAAAAAATTCATTAGTGAGAATCCTTATAGTCTTGTTCAAGAAATGTGTTCCTCTATCACTTACTAGTTTTAAAGGACAACCAAACTTAGTAATTATATTTTATATAATAATTTTGATTCATCCTTAGCACCACAAATGGGCATCATAGTAGCTTCCACCTACTTCACAAAATAGTCTCATCATAGTTATAATATATATAGTATGGATGTGTTTTTTTGGTGGAATAATAGGCAATGAAATCAATTCCATATTACTTAAAATATTTTTGCACTAGCATCAATTGTAATGGTATTCCATCTCTTTGGTTTGGTTTCCCCATTTTCTAACCTTTATCTCGCTATTACACAACTCTATGGGCATCTTGAAATAGATAGGGACACCAATGTCCACTTTGTAAGCGTTTCCTTGTACTTTTATCTCCTATAAAATGATTCCATACAATCCCTTTATGTAATTCCTCAATTAATTGTGTCCCTTCATGCTCTAGTTCAACTCTACACAATAATTCATCCTTGCCCAGATCATAAAGATGTCCATTGATAATACTATATGTCAAGGCTCTAGTAATGAGTTACTTTTTGTCCTTTTCCATATAATGTTTTATAAATATCCCTTGTTCAAAAAAAATTATGATATCATGTAACTATTTTTGGATCACATACACATAAAATAGATGTGCGTATAGAGACTCATCTAGTATCTCCTTTAGTTCCTCACCATTTTTCAACCTACTCAAATGATCTAGATTGATGTTCTCTTAGACTAGCTTAACATTTATCCAAAATTATAATTCCTAGAAGAGAATCACAAATATGAAATGTGTCCTACCAACATGGGCTTATTGACTAACTATCATAATGCTTGATGATTAGTGAATAACACACAATGTGTAGCTAAAATTTAGTTTCAGAACTTCTAAAGTGCAAACATTATAGAGAAGGCTTCAAATTTAATTGTCATATATTTTATTATCTATATAACATAATTTATTGCTTATGAAATGGATAGGGTGACCCAAACCACCCTCTCTTATTTATGTTAATATTTCTTGAACTATGATTCCCAAATCATCTACATGTATGTGAAATGTTTTACTCTAGTTTGGGAAAACTAAGATCAATGCAGTCACTAGTCTCTTATTTAATTTAATGAATGATAATTTGCATTCCTTTATTCATAAAAATTATTCCTTTTTATAATAATTTTTCCAAAGGAGAAGATATGGCTACATATGCATTAATTAACTTTTGATAGTATCCTATATGTCCCAAAAAATATCACATCTCTATTAAACTTTTAGGTGGGGGCATTCCCATAATTATTATGATCTTAGCTTGATATACCAAGATGACCTTATTATAGAATACATGTCCTAGTATAACTCCAAATGGTGTAAAAAATAAACATTTATTCAAATTAAGTGCAATTAATAGTGTCCTACATCTCCCAACATAAGTCTAAGTTTAGATAGATGGTTTTAGAATAAATAAAACACTACCCAATCACCTAAGTAGACTTTGAAAAAGTCATGGATAGATTCATTAAATTTAATGATTACATATATATAAAAAAACATAGGTGTATTATAAAACCCAAATGGAATTATATTATATGTAAAGGAGACCCATTCAATTGTGAAAGTGGTATTGGCCCTATCTTCTTATGAAATCAATATTTGATGATATCCACTGAAGCCATCAGTGAATGAGTACACTTCATGCCCTATGAATAATTCTAAAACTTCATTTATAAATGGAATAATAAATGGATAGTTAGCATAATCCTCATTTAGGATGTGATAGTGTCCATAAATTTGTATTTCCCTAGTCTTCTTTTGTTTCACCACCATGGGGCTAAATCAGTCAAATTTCTCTATAATAAAGATAATAATAGCTTCCTACATGGGGTCCAACTTAGATTTCAATTTAAACTTCAGATTTGGATTCAATTGGTAGGTCATTTTCTTAATTGGTCATGTGTAATACTTAAAATCAATGTGAATTTATCTTGAGGATGGATCAACACCCTTAACATTTGTGATTTTTTTAGGAATTACATCTTGGTAATCCCTTAAGATTTTCAAAACTTTTGATATGTCTTCCTAAGACAAACAATCTCAAATATGTGCTAACTTGCAAATGGCCTCTATTTCAATGTTTTACACATGTTCCTTTAGTGGTTCTTGATATATGTTACTTTAACCCTCTATAATTGAGTCACATAATATCTATTAGGATTATCACTCTCAAAATTTTATGTCATAACTTTTCTTCTTCTATCTACTATGTGACTAGGTTTGGGAGTGTATTAACCTCTTTTTTAGGTTTAAATAGATAAACTGAATCCATGTAATATTCACCATTAAAATTAGACATCTAATCATCTTGATATTGTTTCTTATGGTAAGGTTTAACACCTATTTATTCCCTCTCCTTTTATACTTTGTGGACCTATAAGTCATCCTTCAGGTCATAAATTACTCTTTGTTTTGAAGATGACTCAACCCTATTTTCTAAGTCTTCAGCTATCCCATGATATATAAAAGTATTTAACTTCTATAATTATTGGTGTGTCAATGTATTATCATCCTAAAAAATGAATGTTTTAATGAAGTCACTTTAGAATTTTTCCCAATGCTTCATCTCTCACCTGCACTCTTGATGTATGTACCAAGTGATTGGGAAAACATCTAGTGTCTATTTGAAAACATGTACCTATTACTTTAGATACAAAAATTATAAAAAATTATATTTGATGCATCATTAAATATGAATCTCTAGATAGTCTCCCTCTTTAAACACTATCCAATATTTTCTAATGTTTACTAGCAATTGAAAACTAGCCAATAGTATTTTGCAACTTCATCGTAGCTTAGTTTCTCATCACGGTGAACTCACCACTAGTTCATAAAATCGTCTTTAGTGCATAGTTGATATTTTTCACCCTTTATTTAATATCTCGTACATGATGTAAGAATCAAAGGATATACTTATTTACATCCTTAGTGACTAAATTGTGGGGTATTTGACATGTATCAAAAAGACCATCCAAAGAGGATGTATCTCATGATATCCCTTAACCTAGTTGAGTATGTGTGTATTAGAATCCACAATCACTAAAGAATATATATCCCATGGTATAATGACTTCTAGAGTTAATTTTATTTAATATTTATCTATATGATGTGTCTTAGATAAGAAGTCTATGTTATACTGAGTTTGACACTTTATAGACATAAATCACACATCCTCTATTTCCAACTAGGGAATCTATATGAGATTTAACAAGGGATTAAAAAGTAGTTGTTCCTTGTAAAGATTTTATATTTAGGGATTGGTTTTGTCATAGAGAAATATATATTTAGTAATTTTTAGAGTTTTCTATTTATCTTCTAAATTCACCTTCATCCAACTACTTTCCACACAAACATATGGTGAATTGGGATATTTTATGCAATATGGTTTTTAACAACATTTATTAAATGGAATTATGATGATATTATCTCCTTAATGAACTTATAATTGATCCATAAATATATTGATGGTTGTTTGACCATCATTAACCCATTTTTTAAAATTCAATGCATGGTAGTGAGTCTTTTTCATCTTCATGTCAATTAATTCCAATTCACCATGAAAACTCAACTTTGATACTTTGATTTTGAAATCCAATAGGTTAAACTCATCTATAATATATAGTGATTAGAGTGATAGGACAATAAGTCATTGTAGGTCACCCATAAGCTACCCATGTTGATATCTAGATAATGTTAATGATGCTTCCAAAATCAAAGAATGCATTGGGTATTTCATATCCTACCAACTTGATATTGATCTTAGAATCAACATCGCAAGGTTTTCTAGTTATAACATACCATATAATTTAATGTCTAATTTTTAAAAAATATGGGGTGGATTGGTGATATTATATGACATGTCTTCCTTACATAGCATGCTGAGTAACTTCAATAAATCTATCAGGGCAATGAGAACACCATCTTGTTTCATGATGTGCACTCCCTATCCATACATTCTGCATCCATAGCCATAGCATCATTCGTATTTTTTAGTCTCCTATTTTTGGATTCATTTCAAAATATTTACAAATTCTTGCATTAGTCCTTTCTTGATGATTGGTTAAGGATATTTGTCTTATCAATAATTTATTATCCTATTTGTGGCATCTCTAGATGTGGTAATATTTGTTTCACATTTTATTATCAAGAGACAACTTGTTTAGGTAATCCTTGTTTCATATTTTATTATCAAGAGAGTAATTATTTAAAGTCATATTCTCTAGGTTATTAATTAATCATATTAACATTCATTACTGCCTTATTAGTTCACTATTTTCTCCAAAACTAGATAGTCCTCTATGTCATGTTGATATAAGACTCTACATTAGGCACAATAGGATTATCATTTGGGATCTGATGGATAATTAATTTTTACATGATTAGATTATCTACATAAAAATAACTAAATTTGAGGTAATTGGGAATCATTTCCCCTACCTCCCTACACGCTACCTCAGTATCCTCCCTTATATCCACCTTTATATCCTCCTTTATTTACTTAAAATCGGAAACCATTTGACTATTATGACCAAAAGATCCTAGAATCCTATTGTGAATTCCAAACTTTTGCTGTAGGGAATCATACCCACCATATTTTTATTAAGGAAGTGATGGTACCCAAGTTGTTTATTTTGTCTAGGGAATGGTAGGACTCCATTAAGAGGAATACTGGTATTATGTTACTTGAGGTGTTTAATTATGAGTTTGAGATATCTAATTCTAATATGGTGGTTTTTAGGTTGATATTTTTGTTCTTTGAAATCCATGATGTACCCAATTGTGTTATTCCTATCATTTAACTTTTGGATTGGGAATTATTTTAGTCAAAGTGGTTATTTTATACATAGTGACCACAAACACATTATTTGTAATATATTCATTTATTTATTAGTGGTATATATAACTTTTTTCATCATGATTAGGTGACATATAGATTTTTCAATATAGAGTCTATTGATTCTTGATATATTATTGTAGGAGATGGTAGTGAGATGTTGCATGGCCTACCACTACATATTTAAAATATATATATATATATATATATATATATATATATATATTGATTCTTGAGAACTCAATCCTATGATGTTCCTCATTGATGCACTCTATACACCATAAAATCATCTTAGACTTGTATCCTCACTCTTGATATTGAACCATCCATCTCAGGAGTGTTTATAGAGCATGCTCTATTTTTTGAAGTTTAAGTTATAGTATCACCATACTCTTCAATTTGTTCAACCCTAATCATAGTTTATCTTACATCTACCTTTCTGTTGAATTATGTTTTGGTGATGGTGAACCATTTTCTTGCTTATAATATTTCCACAAACCAAGCCACTTTATCTTTATCTTCTAGAGAAAACTCCACTTTATTCATCGCATCAAAGAATCTACAATCATATTCAAAGATGGTCTCTTTTGTTCCCTATCAAACTTATTAAAAATTATGTATAATTTGACCAAAACATTTCTTGATCTTAAATTTTATAATAAGCATGTCCTTTACATATTGTAGATAAACTTGATCAAAATCTCTATGGTATATGAATTCTAATGCATGACCACACAAATCTATTATTAATTCACACTTATTTATGACATCATTAGTAATTCCTTTGGACTGCCAAGTGAGAAAGTAATGTTCTAAGTTTTTAGAGCCATCATAGGGTGTCAAATTGATAAAATCCACTAATTAAACCACCATATTATTATTTATCTTAGGTATCATAATGAGTTGTTGAACAACTAATATCTATTATTTTTTTGGAATTATGGGGAATACTTGAGTTCTTAATGTATATTGTGTCCCTAATCATTTTGGTGATGATGTAATATTATATTTATCCTCATCCTCTTCACCTTATTCTAATATCTTTATATGTGTAATAAACTCCCTTACTTTCACAATAATTATAGCATCTATCTCTATCAAGGTTAATGCTTGTATATTCTTCTTTTATTGTTTAGAAAAACTACATGTCACTTCATGACATTCTACATTTTGTGCATGGATACCTTTCTAGTGAATCTATTTTATGAATGGTTATTTCCAATCCTCATCTTCCAAAGTGGTATTTAAATTACTATGATTCTAAAAAAATAGGCTTTGGGGATGTGTGCTCGCAAGTTAAATCATTTGTACCTATAATAACATATTTATCAAAGCTTAAAGTTGTTATGTCTTCGATTATATTACAATCCTATTTCTCCTCCATAGAAAACACTTTTGTATTTATATTAACTCTTAACTACCTAATCTACTTCTATAGTGTTTTCTTCCTCTTTCTTTATCATTCAATCTTCCTCATCATTATGTTATCTATCCAAACTAAGCTCATGATTCTTACTCCTCGTCTCATCACCTAGTTCTTCTTCCATTCTCTTCTTTCTCTTGTCTTTTATGATACTATAAATCCTTATTATATTCATAACATCATGGGTCTCATTCTATTTATTCCACCATTTCTATTATTGTAGCTCTTTTCATCACTCTAAAGTCTTCTTCCAATTTTTATCCTCTTAGTTATCCATTACAGACTTAGGTCAAAATATACCTTTTTATTTTCTAATAATTCACTCTTTTGTTACACACATCCCTATGACACCCTAAGTGATTACTCAATTATAGTTGGGATAGGAACCATGTCTTTTTCTATATCTATAATTTGAATTAACAAAGGGAGTTGTTTAAAAAAATACCTCTAATCCCTCTAATAAATAGATACTTTTATGTTTCAAATCCTATGTATCATTATATGATGAAATAATATATGTATAGGTCAATGGTATTACCTATACAATGATTAATAATTTGATTCAAACTATTGTCTAGGTTATATAGCCACTCTATCTTCTCTTTAATCTATACAATAACATCTATAGCTCTAAATAAAAAATAGTGATATTCTAATTGGGATAGCCAAATAGCTAATAATCTAGGTATTTTGCACAAAAATATTTCATAATTCTCACAATAGACATGTTTTTGTAATATTTATCATGTGGCACATCTTATTATTCCTCTTTTCCAAATTTATGAATCTTATATTCTAACTAGCTTCCCAATTCTATTCGACTAGGTAATCATCGAATCATCTCCTTATCCAATGATGTTCCATACTCACTATACTATTATTAGTAGAAGTTTTTGGGATTCAACATAACATGATAATTATAAAGATAAATATGTGATTTAGTTGAGATATTATATGAATGCATAGTGTAATCACCTAAAAGAGGTAATCGGATGCTAAGAGTGTTGCTTGAGTTAACCTATCCCTAGGCTAGCCATAAACCTATCCTTAAGCATTAGAATTAATTTTCCAATCATTCAATAGACCAAAATCACCTACAGTCAGTCAAAACACAATCCTAGAACTATAATCTCATATCCTAATCCAAATTACTTAGCAGTCTATAAAGAAGACATTAGCACCACATTTGGGACACTATAACCACATGACACTAGTCTCCCTAACTGATCACTACTATCCTTAGCCCTAGTTGTTACAAATAGATAAGTTTTCAAATATTTCCCCTCATAAGGTGTGAATAAGGTCTTATTAATATCCATATAATCAATAAAACCCTATAAATACAAGTCTAATCCACCTCTATTCACTATATGGAAAATAGATGCAAAAGTTATTCAAACCAAAGACAAAGTTAAGAAAAATCAAGGTATTTGATCCCTATTCTACTTACTTATACATAGTAATATATAAAATATCCCTAATCCAAATTTTCAAATATTTCAAAGCTCAATCACTTTCAAGGCATCCATTCCCACTCTCATTCTAGCATTTCCTTGCACTTACATCAAACACTAAGTGGGAGAACTACATCAAGCTTGATCCCTATTCATATTATTTATATGTAGGAAAGTATATTTATAGTGGGGTGTTGAGGATGTATATTCAATCCTAATAACACACAAAAAATTATTTTTCATGTCATACTTTTAAGAATGATTAGGGTTTACACATTAAATCAGGTTTTCCAGGTACAACATAGAGCTCCAAGTTTTTTGTATATAGGAATAGGACATAAAGACATAGGTGTAAGTGCTCCTAGAAAATAGGAATATTCCCATAAATTGTACATTATCAACACATTAAGGACACTACATATATATGGTGCTACTATCCATATTGGGTACTACTATCTAGTGAGTAGATGAACACCAAATATTTGTTAACAACATAGACAACTACCTAGATCTCAACATTTATTACCCAAATCATTTGTGATAGTTTTTATATAAGTATTTATTTGTCCCTATATATTTATATTTTTAAAAATTCAAAGAAGGTTAAAATCATAAAAACTTAGTACTTAATTATTAGATTTTATTTGACTAGTTTAGACATCTCATCCCTTTAATCTAAACATAGGATTTTCATTATAAAACCTTAAAAGGTTAAATCATTTTGTGAACTTGTCTTACTTTAAATATTACTTCAAAACCTAGCTTGGATTCATCCAAATTTTGTGAAATAACTTCAAGGATAAATTATTATAATTTTATAAATTTTTTTAGATAACCTAGCTAATTAAAATCAAATTCACATTAAAGCTTCAATTTATTTTACATCTAATTTAAATTATTTCAAAGAAATTCTAGATTCAAAAACCCTAACCTTAGATTATCTTAGGGTTTGTAGCATTTTTTATCCTATTTTGATTAGTTAGTATTAATTATTTATAAATCATATGTTTTATTGTATTAGTTCACTTTCAATTTATTTTCTATATGCCATTTAAAAAAATTATCTCTTCCATTAAGAATAATCTCTAGACTAGGTAGTAATCCTATAGAGCATATTTAGAATCTAGATATCTAAACCTATAACAATGGAAAAGAACCTATTAAAAATATAGGTATTAATTCTTCACACCTTGATTATGTAGAATTACATGACAATGCATTTGAGCATGAATAATATAATCAAGAGAAAGATCAGGTCCATATTAAGGATCAAGACACACTACCTCCACTTAATACTAATGACATACTTATAAACAAAGATGATGTATTATAGGGATGTATAGGTAGGATTTTGGAATAGCCCCATGATCATGTATATATTTTACATGCCATATTAGAAATCAATAATAATACAAATAATGGTTAATATTCAAGCCCTCCAGTTAACAATATTGTTACACCTTTAGTAGGGCCCACTCAACTAACATAGCTAGCACAACCCAAAATTATTATTCAACCATCAATATAATTACATCACTTGTGGCTATTTATAATCCATATGTACAATACCTTATGAAAGAGATTCTTACTATGTAGTCTAAGGTGTTACATCTTGATTAGGTAACATCTAAGCCATCACATGCCATAGATTCCAACATTTTCTTGCATACACCTTTGGCACATCACATTTTATAAAATCCATTTCCATATCATTTTTCATCACCCAAACTCACATTATATGATTTCAAGGGTGACCTAGATCCTCATATCCTTTTACACAATATGTTTGGACTATATTTTCAATGATTAGCTTCTTACAAAGTTATTTCCACATAGTCTCAATGATTGTGATCTAAAATGGTTATATGATTTTCTAAACCAAACTATCACAACATTCAATATTTTATCTAACTTATTTATAAAACACTTATTTATCAACATAAATGATAAGATATAATATTCACAAGTTGAATAGTTAAATAAAAATTCAAATGATCCTATCATCGATTATATTTTACAACACTAGATAGTATTATCCAAATTGACTAGCCCCATGGTAGACAAAGAGTTTAGGATATATTTAAATAGAGTCTATTAACAAAAATACACAAAGAAATATTATTCAATAAGTTTTCCACATTTACTAATATGTGCCACACAATCAAGCAAAGAGAGGTTAAAATCTTAACAATAGGCAAACTAAAGTACATAAATGGATTAGATTCAAATAATAAGGGTAAAAAAAATATCCATACAAGTTCAGGGCCACAAAAATCAAAAGTGATAAAAAAATAATAGTCAACATAAATTCAAATATTTTTCCCAAATTGATTTTATCTGCTACTTAGTGGAGATTCTTCACTAATATTCTAGAGTCACAAGTACATATTATAAGACAATTATTATAATGCAATGTTCTATCTCTCCCTCCCATTTAATAGGTTGATATGACATTGAATATTTCAAATATTTTTGATTCAAATGCATTATGTGAGTATCATAGGGAACCAAGCCACACTACAAATAGATGCATTATCCTAAAACATAAGATACACAATCTCATTAAGGCTAACATTGTTGATGTGAGCACACCCATAGAGGCATAGAAATATAAAATAGAGTAAAAGGAACTAAATATATTTTTATATACTTCTAAAAACATACAAATAATTAGGTAGGGGGAACATTATGTGTTCACTCTACATACTAGGCTCATCCACCACTAGCTTCCTATCACATAGTCACAGAGGAGACACATCCATTGCATAAAATTATTGGCATGTAGCACACTATAGTGAAACATTGACCAATTATCACTTTTTCATAGCAGGAGATTATGGATGATGAAACATATTTACATGTGCTCTTCATATGAGCATACATAGTTTTCCATCTTATTCATAGTGTTATGGTTAGCATAAACATGTGCACCATGACACTCTTATAATTATTGGGCTACACAAAGTGAGATATATTACATATAGATACATTAACTAGTGCTTTTAGTGTTTATGTTCAAAGATCCATCATAGATATTTTGATTTAAATATAGGTTAGACCAACACATAACCACTCGATTCCTAGTAGTAGTTAGTGTAGGTGTATTTGATATATTATTGGGTAGGCCATGGTTATAGTATTTTTGAGCCATCCCATCTATTAGACATTGATGATTAAAGTATATACATTATAACCAAGTGGTTAATATTGAGGGTGTCCCATATATTTATCCTCTTCCCATCCCATAGGTAGTTATAGCACAATTTTTAGCTATAGTTCTAACACTGACACCAATTATAATTCCTTTATTCTAGTTATTATTGTAGCTCAAATAGATATGTGTGGTAGTAACTTATGGGATTTTAGTCTCACTAAATAGGGATTACAGTTCCTTGATCATTTGTAGATGTTATAATTTATATATTGTTATTATAAGACATTAGTCCAATTATAGGATCTAATGGGTTTTATTCCCCAAGAGGGTTTCTCACGTATGTCATGTGTTATATGATTGATATTCAATTATCTCTCTTATTCATTATTATGAATGATGTGTATGCTTCATGAATGATTATGGTAACTGATTAAGTGCTTTTAAAGATCAAAATTAAAGTTGGATTATTTGGGCTCACTGATTCACCCCCTCTGAATGATTCTACCTATTACATATACATGTTAACCAAGTGGTTAAGATTGAGGGTGTCCCATATGAGTATCCTCTTCCCATATCACAAGTAGTTACAACATAGTTTCTAGCTATAGTTCTAACACCAGCACCATCCATATTTTCTTCATTTATAGATATTACATGATTATTAGTTATAGTAGAGAGTATAGATCTTATGCATACACCATAGTATTTAGTAGAGTCCTTAGAATAGGCTAGGTCTAATTTTATGATTTCTACATGCATACATACTCTCCCTTAGAGACCATTACTAGAGAGATCATTGAATCATAGATACATAATTAATTATAGAGAACCTTACTCTATTCAATTTATGTTGATATAAATTATATTTAGGTCTAAGGGTTCTTAGCACAAGGTACCTACATCACCTATAATTTCTAATTCTACTATATATGTCCCCAATACCCATATAGTTTAAAGGGCATCATAGTTATTACCACATCATCATAATACCACTATTAAGGATCTTCAAATTTAGATTCTATAACACACTAGATCATGGGTTCACACTTTCTGTATCACACCACATGCATGATCATAGTTACCTTATTCAATATAGGTCATAGTGATAATAAGTCTCTCATGAGACTCATTATTTAGTATAATTCCTACCCTTGTGCATAATTCATTCTCTCTCTCACTCCTTATACATAGTTTATTTTAATCTAATTGTGCATATATTACACTCAAAAAATATAAAAATAATAGAACATGCCAAAATACAAAAACATTCAAATATTTCAAAAACACAAAAAAATTATAGACTATGCATTGTTATGTTAAAATTTCTACTACTTGTTAGATATTTCATATTACTAGTTATCCTAGTATAGTCAATTTTTTCATATACATATGCCTCACTTGTTCTCAACAAGTGATTTTAGATTCTAGATAGGATTCTAATCTGCTACACTAATCTAAACTAGCTATCATCTATCCATTGGGGGTATTTACACCAATCTAGGTTTATATATTGAAACATCTGCCCACTTAGGGACATCTTATACATAGATTCTATATCCAAGTTTTACCTTTACATACCATATATTCCAATTACGCATTGATTTATCTTGATGTTGATCAGTAATACTCATTACTAAGATTTTTTTCTGACCATCACTAGTTAGACTTAGTATGTATGCATCCTAGTATTTACATAGACTTACACTACACATTTATACAAGATTTCATTTCTATTTCAGATATTAGACTTGATTTTGTTTCCTATGATACTTCCATCTTCAAGGGCATTTGAATATGCAATTGTTTATTAGCTTCTATGCCACTTCTTTATTTGTATGCCTTGGACATGTGCCCATTTCCCTTGTGTGTGATTTCCTACATCTATATGTAGACAACTGAACATGTCTTTCTATATGGATCTATGTGAAATTACTTTTGGCTTACATATGTGGATATTTGAACATGTTCTTGTATGTATTATTTTTTATATTTAGTGACATGTGCCCATCCCTTATATTTTGTCCCCTTTGCCTATCTTTTGCATTCCTCATGTGTTTATATATTTACTTCCTTATATACTTATACACCATGAAACATGTATTTTTTTGTCACACACACACACACACACACACACACACACACACACACACACACACACACACACACACACACACACACACACACACACACACACACACACACACACACACACACACTAGTTTTTTATTCCATGAGAGATATCATGCATCTACCCTTCCTACATGGGATACATGATGGACATCATAACCCATCCCCCTAGGTAGTTACTTAGATTTGTTGTTATACATTGATTATATCTATATTGACATCCTTGTGAAAATTATAGATTACACATACATCTTACATTTCCTACTTATTCTTAGATACATTTACATTATGATGTTATATTTATACATTATATTGGGATATCATGCACATGCTTCAAATAACATATTTTATAGAGATACTTATTTAGAGGGTAGCTATTACATAGGCTCCATAATTACCCTCAAAATAAGGGGCATTCATATGGGTTTATCAGAGATATAAGGCTCCTAAATTACTATTCATAGATACATTTTAGCTCACAAGCTCAATTTCATACATCAAACTTAGGGAAAATACAAAGTAGAATAAAGTTTCAAAATTTAGTCTAGGTTACTTAGAAATCAAACCAGGCAAACACCAGAACCTAAATTGGGACACTAGTGCCACTGGGAGATACTATCCACTACAAGGAACTACTATCTAATAGCCCCTACTTTAGGATAGTCGAAATCATTTAGAATAATACATTGGGTACAATAAATATTTGTATAGATATAGTCATAGGTTTGGTATTTATCTTAGATACATTCATTTCACCTTAGATTCATACTAGTTGCTATGATTGTGGGGAATCATGCATGTCATGATCACTCATACATTCATATTAGTTACATTTCAACTATTACATAATTTATTCAAATTCAATATATTTAGATACTATATTTCAGTATATAGTTTCCATATAATGAGCTTAAGACAAGTTAATCAGATGGAATGGAAAACTCCATGTCATTATATATGTTGTATACACTTTCTATCACCTTCTAGGTTGTCACCATATTCATGCCTTACTCCTTTATAGTGGTTGGTATTCTTGAGTCTCCCAAATATACCTAATATACCTAAGTGTCCATACATCTAAATACATAGTTAGATTTACTTAGACAATTTCACTAATATTTATAGTATAGTTATAGATGCATCTACTTCACACATTTGGGTAATGATTGAGTCATGGCCTACTTGATTTATTTATCCACCTACATGAGAGGGTTAGACACACTTAAAATTTTATCCAAGCTATTCATAGAGATCATGATCCACTAAATAGGGGTGGGCACTAATGGTGTCAAAACTAGATTGAGTTTTTAAGCCACCCATATGAGGATTGAACAAAATCAGCTCAGTTCAAACTATTTAATGATATGATCACTATACACACTCACACACACATTTTCTCACCAAGTTCATGAATTAGTTCATGTACCTAATGATGTATATTCATTCCTTTCCTCTCTCTTTAATCATCTTTACTCAATTACATTCATTCAACCTAATCTTTTACTTTTAATTATCTCTTAATTAAGGAGTAATTTTTGCATGTTTCATTACAGGACATTTCTTTGATCATGTTACACATACATAGACCCAAATTCACATAATTGAACTTAGATACATGGGATTCACTTTCAAGGTAAGTCTAGGTACACTTTTTTTCCCTTTATGCAAGTCATTTAACTTTGCTACATTACTAGCATAAAAAGGGGGGAAATGTAATCACCTAAAACTGGCAGTTGGATGGTAAGAGTGTTTCTTGAGTTAACATATCCCTAGGCTACCCATAGACCTATCCTTGAGAATTATACTTACTTTTATAGTTATTTAATAAACCATATTCACTCTATATCTAGTCAAAACACAATCCTAGAAATGTTATCTCATATCCCAATCCAAATTGCTTAGTAGTCCACAAAGAGGACATTAGCACCACATTTCTTCTCATTGGATAATTTTTAAAATATGTGATCCTAATAATTATGTCATAATATAATTTTCTTATCCACATAAGCAACATAATCCTATAAATATAAGTGCAATCCACCTCTATTTACTAGATGGAAAATAGATGAAAAAATTGTTCAAATAAAAGATAATGTTGAGAAACATCAAGGTATTTGATCCTTATTCTACCCTAATTATATATACTACCATTTAAAATATCCCTAATCCTATGTTTAAAACATTTCAAATCTCAAACAAAATCAAGGAATCCAAGCCCACTCTCATTCTAGCATCCACCAGGACTTACATCATGCACTCGGTGGGAGGAAAACATCAGGCTCGATCCTTATTTAGAGTATGGGTATGTAAGAAAATATCTTCATACAAGGGTGTTGACAATGTCTATTCCATCCTACTAACACACATAAAACTATTTATCATGCCATACCTACAATTAGGATTAGGGTTTACACTTTAAATTAGGTTTTCTAGGTACAACATAAAGCTCCAGGTTTCATTCATGCAAGAACATGACATACAAACATAGGCATAAGTACTTCTAAAAAATAGGAACAATCACACAAAAGAGACATTAGTTCCAAATTGAAGGCACTAAACATAGATGAAACTAATATCAAGTGAGTAAACATACATGAAAATTTTGTTGACAACATAGATAACTACCCAAATATCAACTTTCAAAACCCAGATCATCCATGATAATCAGTTTTCATATAATTTTCTATTTATCCCCATTTTTTTCTATTTTTAGAAATTCAAAGAAGGTCAAAATCATAAAAAATAAATACTTAATTATTGAATATTTATTTTAATGGTTTAGACATCTCATACCATTAATTTAAACATAGGATTTTCATTATATAGCCCTAAAGGTTAAATCACATAGGTAAATACATAATTATAACATATAGATTTAGTTTGAAGATATTTAATAGGGAAGAATACACTTTCATAATAATCACATCTAATTATATGTTAAACATATCTATATTAGTATGAATACAAAGGAAAATCATTCTCATACACAAAAATCTATAAAGCACAAAATTAAACATATGGAAATAACATTAAAAACCCACATTGTATCTCTATTATAGATTTATCACAAACACAAAATTTAATCAGATCTATGATCATAAAATAATGATTTATTACAATATTTTTTATAATTATTAATCAATAAAACTATTCATCCATATATTCATCAACCTAATCAGTAACCTATTCTATTACAATGTAAAGGAATATATAACTTGAAGTCTATATCATTCTATCCTTTGAATTCTTTCTTAGCGCACATGTATGTTAGATCGTATTATGTTTATTCATAACTCCATGCACTTAAGACAAGAACAAAATAGACTAACCATGAATTAACTAAGAATAACTATAAAATAACAAGAAAAATGTGGTTCTTGTCCATTTGTCATATGCATTCACCCAAGCAATTTGGTACTCACATTCTCCTTGTAACAAGTGACAAAAATTAGTTCCTTTTTACTCAATGTGTATTATAATTTCCATGTGATTTCAAGATGTATTTTGAATGAATTTTATGTGATTATATAGATGAATATTTAGAATATTTATATTAGATAAAATTTATAAAAATGTGGGATAGTCAATGTGAAAAGTCTCATATTTCAAAAGCTACGAACATAGGAAAAAGGTCATATTGGTGTACAAGGCCACACTAGTCGATAAGGCTAGGTTTCTACCCTATCTACATAATTCAATCTTGTTCCAAAAGAATAGAGATTATTTGTATTTGGATAATAAGAACCTATAAGAAGAATATGAATGCATAAATAATGTTTCTAGTGATTTCAAGGTAGTAAATGGAATAATGAAGACTCTCATAGATATTTCAAATTAATAAAATGGTGAATAGAATGATTAATATAATAATTTAAATATTAAACATTTAAATTCACTTAATGATAAAATTTGAGTATATATAGGGGAAAACTTGTTTGATAAAGCTCAATATAGTATAATTTGTGGATCCATTACTACTAGCCTAGGATTCTATCCTAGCTAACCACTACTTCCCATGAATGTGTGGTTATTATAATTATATCAAAGGATGAATTCAAAGCATATGCATATATTGATTTTATTAAATATAATTATTCTAAAAAAGGGTTATAAGGTAGGGGTACTAATAGGACCTCCCCCTTCAAAATATATTTCTTCAAAGATGAAGATGATAATATTGTTATTTGAATTGAATAAAGGGCTCCCACATTGCATATTTTGGCTAAATTTTGTGTCACTAGATTAGAATATTAGTGATGGTCTCATTATGAAGCTAATGGGAGATTCTCTCTAGAATAACTTTAGTTTCAAGCAGAGATTATTTATCATTGATCTCAATAACTATTATTTGAGAAATGAAATTATGTTTTAAATATTATTTCAAATATAAGACCTAAAAAACTAGATGGACGTGAAAATAGGGTTGATTTTATAGCTTATATGGAACATAAAAAATATGTTGAACAACCTTATAAAGTCCATATAACTTGGGAATAAGTTTTATAAATCCTTTCAACTTGAGAGAGGATTGGTAATAAGGTTTTAATTAGAGAAAAGCCACATACCTAGATTGGAAAGTGCCTCTAAAATGATGATGATTTTCTTACTACTTAATGTAATTTTGTGACATGTGATGATTTTCATTGATATGGTGAATAATATTATCCCATGTACTTCGGGTAGTGTCCACTACCTTCAAAATAGACCTATTAGGAATACAAACAAGAATATATGGTGGATTATGACCATAAACAAAATTTTAAGGAGTCATATTTGTGGATATTTAATAAGAGGTGATGTACCACGATTTTCAAAGTAATAACAATTTTACCCATTAATTTGGTTGATCAAAGAAAAATAAATGAAGATATTATTATGAGAATTTATTAAAAAAATTAATCTATCAATCTATTAATGTGTGGTGGTTTGATATTATTTTTAGTTTGATACTTATTCACTTGAAGAGTTATTACCACATTTACCTATAAAATATAAATCATGATAAGATACAATAGATGTTGGGATTCCATAAATGCGAATGATTTTATCAAGAAACATTTGGGTGATGGTTGAAGTAGTGTAAGGATAGACCAAGGAAAAAAATGATCACATTTAGAGATTTGATATAGTACCACAAAAATGACTAAATTTCCACCGTATTTTGGTAATCATTTTATAATATCCATGGATATATTTGTTTAGATGTGGTACTAAATGGGCAAGGTTTAGATTAATCTAGGCACAATAGTTGTTTCTCCTTTATGATGTTGGCATTCTTCATTTTACTCATAAAATGTATTTCTATATTTATTGATGCAAATAAACTAAAGATAATGTGCTCATAAGTTTGCAAAAAATTTAAATGATGTACATAAATTGATGCATGTAACTCATGAAATATATGGTGTCAAAACATCTATAAAAATAATCCTTTTTATAGTAAGGATTGACCATCATAAGTATAATTGGGTTTAGAAGATAGGTCAACAACTATTTTCTAGATGATTAATTTCTTCTAACTATCTTTTTTCTTCTTATTGGATTTCATCCATCCATTATAAAATGAAGATGGATAAGGCAAAAATTGTGTTTCTTCATCATATTTTAGTGATAGTGTATCAATGGAAATATTGTAATTTCCATTATCATAAGTGATATCATAATCATACCCAATTAATTTAGAAACCCACTTTTTTGAACTATGGGAAAGAAACATTTATTTAATAATTATGTGTGGATTAGATGATTATATTTGATGATAGGGTTTGACCTATAAATTATTGTCTCAAATTACTAACATCATAGAGGATAATCCTGGTTTACTTCTCATATTTTGACTACACCAAATTTTACACACTGACGGATTTAATAGTCAAGGTGATGGGGCATCCTTATTCCATGAAGATATAGACAAGACCATTTACACATCCATCAATTTTAATGATAAAGTCTTTCATAAATATTTCCTAGTAAAAATAATTGTATTACACATAATCTACCTTACTACCCCAAAATCTTGTTCAACTACATCAAACACAAAAAATGTGTAATTATTTAGCATGTCACTCAATGGGGTAAAATTTTCCATAATATCTAATTTTTTAGGCCAATTTCCATGGCCTAAAATTTCACTATTTATAGTGTGGCCTAGGTACTCAACCTAATAATAACTAAAGGAACATTTTTAAATTTTTCATATTTTTGGTGGTATTATTTAAGTTTTAAATCCATGTCGAGGTGTTGTATATGTTTTTACAAAGTCTTTATATAAATCAATAAATCATCAAAGAAGACTGATATGAATTTTTGAAAAAATGAGAGGGATAGTTTTTTCATCAAACCTTATAAGGTGGAAGTAAAAATGGTAAACTTAAAGGGAATGAAAAATAATTCATAGTGTCTTTAATATATATTATAATTGTTTTTTGGAGTATTTTCATCCTAGAGGTAGATATGATGATAGTCAGACTATAGATCAAATTTAGAGAAGTGGGCACCATAAAGATTATTTATCAACATATGAATTTTTTATTTAATATTAAGCTTGTTTAAGTCAATAAAATCAATATATATCAACTCCAAATATCTATTTTTTCTTTATACTAGTAAAATTGGGGAGGAGTATGGGATTCTTCTCATATGAATGATTCCTACCTAAAGGATTTATTCAGCCGTTTTCTTAGTATCAGCTTTCTACAAAAAAAAGATATCAACATAGATAAATGTTTGGAGGCACACTAACTATAATTATTATTTTTAAATGGTATTATTTTTTATCATGTGGAAATTCACTTGATTCCATGAACATTAATACATGTTTGACTGGAATATTTATAATTCAATAGGATGGTGGGAATTAGAAGATGTGTTTAGCTAAAAAGAGGAGAGTTGAGTATTGTTCCCATGTGATGATTTATCAAGGATATTATCCATGTATTAATAAAATATGAAACTATA
>JARHVA010004082.1:345000-430000 GCA_037957365.1 Torreya grandis | reverse complement strand
TGGATAAGTTTCAGGTAAAAAACATTTGGGAGGTGAAATTAAACTTCAAGATATCAATATCGATAATAATATTTCTAATTTTTGTGAATCATGCTTTATGAACCATCTCTAACAAGTTAACTATGTTTTTCTACTCACTATTTACTGCACCCTATAGGTTTTGATCCAATTTGGACAAGTCCATGCAATCAAGTTGTTAATGTGTACTCCAAAGGATGTTGGATATATTATTAAATTATCTTCATTATTTTTTCATTTTTTATGGTCTTTTGATGAGTAAGTCATCTCATGTTACAGGAAGGTGTCACCATGTGAGGTCTCAATCAAAGATATCCTTATTTTTAGAATGTTGGTTCCCTTTAGAGGTCTCATGTAGATGGAATATTGTTTCCAATAGTTATAAATTACATATGATCACCTATATTAATGTTTATTATCATAACACCATTTTTTGATCAAATATTCATTCTTGACATTATCATAGTCAACTCTCCACTCACTTTCACTTATAGTCACATGTTTAAAGCCTATTTAGCATGAACATGGAGTTATAGTGAGGATATATAAACTT
Source organism: Torreya grandis (assembly GCA_037957365.1). Lineage (NCBI taxonomy): Eukaryota > Viridiplantae > Streptophyta > Pinopsida > Cupressales > Taxaceae > Torreya > Torreya grandis. The sequence continues at coordinate 429,429 of JARHVA010004082.1, read as the reverse complement.
ATTCAAGGAATTAATAAAATAAGAAAGTATATTTTAATTTTTTAAGAAGATTTAGTTTGGTTTCAAGTTCATGCACAACACTAACTAGCTACTAGACACCATTCCTTACTTTGTAACAAGTGTTTATAAGAGGGTTTCATGATTAGAATAGATGTTTTAAAGATTGATTAAAGATATAAACAAGTACAAACATTTATTTTATGGATTGAAAATGGTTTTGAGTTTTTCATTAGGCCATCCATCTACATAGTTTTCTCCATTCCATGCTCACTACTTTTATACAGCTCATACACACCTACAAGAGCCTCCTTGATGATGTCATGCTGAGATGGAAAGTTGGATAGATGTTTAAATATTTCAAGAATTATAGGAGTCCATTTGAACACTTGGTGATGGTATAAATTTTATCATAAACCTTTGTACCTTGTATACTACCCAATTTTGTTTCACTACCTATATATGCAAATACTCACCTACAAGTGACATTACAAAACTTTGAAGGTACTTGTATGGAATATTGGAGCATGGTAAGGTTATATTTTAGTTTATAGAAGGTTATTTGATCATTGAATACATATATGAATTATTAAATTGGAAAATTAAAGTGGACATTACCTTTAAAGCATAATATGATTGGTTCAAGGATCAAATTCCTAAAAGCATAATACAGAGCATCTGGTAGTTTTTTAAAAGATTTATAATAGGGTTGCCAATTATTTTGACACATACAAATGTGTTTGTTTTTAATTAACCATATATTACATGCCTGTAAAAAAAATTATTGGTAGATGATAAATGGATATGTGCATTTTGGAGACCCCAAGCTACACTTTTATGCATTATTTCTAGGCAGTATCATTTGCATGATTTGAAGATACAAAGTGGCCTTAACATCTCAAAGTGTGAATAAATAATATTCTCATTTTTTAAGGATATTATAAAGAACAAATACATACCATGATGGAAATAATCTTCCAAAGAGGCTCATATACCATGTTTTAGGCCCCCATGTATACCTACAAGTGTCTACTTCTTGAACTATGCACCTACAGCCAGGATTCAAAATCCACATCACCCATTACAAGGAATTGGGCATGGATATATAATTTTAGGCTAGTGGAAGATGGTTTCAAATACATAAAAAAATTTCAAGATGATGTATAACCTATTATAATAAGGATTTTCACCTATGGGATCATACTTATCTCAACATAGTTGAGTATGTTTGACTGAGACAACAATGAGCTAGTTTCATGGTGTAAGCATTGGTAGTGCATGAGATGATAAAAATGAGTCAAAAAAACCAAATTAACTTAAGGGACTATAAATAGGTTTTATAAATTATTTTCAAATCTTAACCATGTATTTTCACCCATAGTATAAACCTTGGAGTAGAACACAATCAAATTTGACACTCGGTCTTAACTAGTAGAGAATATGAAGGGTACATGAAAGGTCAGAGTGGGGAATAAATATTAGAACATATCAATTATGAGAATGAAAATATTTATATATTACTGATAATATAAATCAATCATAGAGAAGGTCCTAACTAGGTGACCTACAGTCTACAGTTAGAACCCTGTAGATATTTTATTATTTAAGTCTGTCTTAAAGTTTTAATGCATTTAGGGGTATAATAACCTGATAAAAGGTAAATTTTTTGTATAGAGTATCTTCATGTATTTTATATTCCCATATAATTTTTTTTGTCTATGAAAATAGGTTAAGTTCCCTCTATTTTAACTCAGACAAAGGGCACTCCCCTTAAGTGAAATTGGTAGGTTTTGGGGAAAAGATGACAAAAGGGTGGACCAGGAGCTTTTTAATATTTATAGGAGGTGTAGGAGGTTATAAAAAATACATAAAAACATAAATTAACTTTCATAAAATGATAAATCTAAATGGGGTGTTCTAAACCCTCAAGGTTACAATGAACCCTTTTAGGCATGTTTAAGCCTAGTGCCCAAATGAAAGGTAATTTTCATTTTTATCTATAGGTGAGTCCTTTATGATATTTAAAAATGTTTATGGGATTAATTTATAAGTTTTTAAGATATTAATATGTATGGGAAGCCATGAAAATACCACTTTTTTCTTAGACAACTAAGGTCTACAAGAAATGGATGAACAAGCTCAATAGGCCAACTTGAAGTGCTCACATCTCCCTTGAGGCTATGCATGGGAATATAAGAATTTAGGAGGTGTTTAAAAGGGTCTTAAAATTTGTATTTTTAGGATTTTTTAGAAGTTAAAACATCAAGGATTTATGAAAAAATCCTAAGAGCCTAAAGAACTAAAAACCCTCAAACCTTGGTTATAGACCCAATGGAGGAAATGGAGATGGAAAGCTACTCTAATTATCTATTTTGACCATTAAAGTGATTATAGGTTGTATAAGAATCTCTTAGGATCCATACCATTAGGATTAGTTGTATGGAATTGTATGGATGGAGTATAAAATAGCATTTTATTGACAACTTTATGTATTATGTAGGATATAGGAGGTATCAAGAGATGTTAATCACATGGAAGGGAAGATTAATACATATGATAAATATACATGTCAATTTAATTACTAAAAAAATCACCAAAGTGCCTTAACAAGAGCTCTTATCTCAACCACTCAAAACTAGCATAGTGAGCAAGATGGTGAGAAGTGTGAAAACTCCAAGTGAGATCCTTTTCAAGGTGTGACTAATGCCTCTAAGGCCATGGAGGATTTTGAAACATGTCATCTAATCCATTTTAAATATTTTCATGGAAAATGTAAGTCTTTTTGGAATCCAATTGTGTAGGGTGTGTGAAAGAAGAGTTACTTTGATTTCAGATGGCGATAAAACATTTTGTGAAGATTTTAGATGATAAAAACTACAACCAATACATTAAGAGAATGTTTGAAAGCATTCCCTCTCATTCTTGTCATTAGAGCTATCCCTAGTTAGCTTCAGGTTGTTCAAATAGGGCTAAATCATGAAGGTAATTTTTTGATCCAATAAAGGGAATTCCATAGATCTTTTCATGAGTTTCATGACTTGGAAAGCCACTTATCTCTTCTAACCTTACATGGTCCATTTCACACCCTATTATCATGAAAAATTAACTCATTTCATTATCTTTACAAGTGTCCTTGTGACTTTTGGAATTCTTTCATCTCATATCTCTCTCAAGTTCTATAAGAACTAGCCATTTTGGCCTTTGTAAATTATGCTCCACCTAAGTATGGTGAAGCCCTGCTCATTTGCATACTATGGATCAATAAAGACTACTAATTTTTACATCATCCATGACTATTCATAGTGTGTTCACTTGGATGATTGATTTTTCTTAGTGATGACTTGTTGTTTCCTTCACATTATTATTTCATTATTTCACTTATTTTTAGTTGGAAAAATTCTTATTGAAGGTCATGTGAAGTGTTCTGTTGATGTGTCAAGATTGAGTGAGTTAGTCTATTCAAACAATTCCATCCTAGGCCTCTTATTTATTCCTCCTAGCCTAAATATTCATCACAACCTCATAATGAAATATTGATGTGAGAATATACAAATTAGAGAAGTGTATGTGTGGTTAGTCCCTTGTTCTCATAAGTAACATGCAGATGATTGGTGGTCATCATCTAACTTGGTGTATCACCTCCTTTGGGATAGTTTGATTCTAGTTTTCTCTCCCTTTTCTCTCACAAGCATAGGTGTAGTAGTGATCTACAAGTGGTACATCAAGGGAGCTATCCTTATCTAGAGATTCATCTCATTCTTAGGCTACCCAAAAGCCTAGAGGTATTTCAATTATGCCACTTAAAAGAGGAGAGTTGAGACATTTCCTCAAAGGGTGCAAATCCAAGTGGTAATAGTTTTTGGCATGCCTGGTGGGACTCATAGTCCAAGAAGTTGAAATATTTTCAGTGTTATCTTTCAATACATCAGCCTTTAGATTCATCTATCCAAGCATCAATGGTAAATCTAAAGTTATATTAGTTGGTCAAGCAACCCAAGTTTTACTATAAAGATTTTTGGAAAATTTTCTTTGTATTCTTGCTTCCTAATGAAGTTTCATGTCTAATTTTAGTGTTGAGTATTGTTTTACACATGTTGGTGAGGTAAATCAAGCTTATGTCATCCCCTTTCAACCTTTTCATAATCCTTACTAGCTCCAATATTATTATTATCAACTCTAATATGACCCTTATGAACCTGGATATGAAGTGTATCAGTCCTATAACTAGCCTTCTCAATATCTTGATCCTCCTAGTCAACCTAATCACTTATCAAGTCAGTCCATTTTAACCTTCAAGTAAACTCTTTTGGGCTATGAGAATTACTTTCTGGATCTTGATATACTAAGGGGGCATGGTAAATATGTTCCTAGTCATCTTACTCATAAGGTGAGAGATGCATTAGAGTTAGTTGGAAGAAAGTGGGCACCTATTGAGAGATCCATGATGCATGATGTGAGTGGTGTTGTTTCATCCTTAGAGAATAGGATAATAATTCATGAAAATAAACCTTACCAAACCTATCAAATTTCATATCCACTTCCCCAAGATTGATATCAGTCATAATTGACCCCTACTCATGAGCCCAATCAAGATTATCAAAGTCATCTTTTATCCAATCAACTGGAAGAGAGAGTTAGAAAGACAAACCTAGGTTTTGAAGCAAATCTTGATAGGTAGATTAAATTGGCCAATAGGTAGATGCAACAGTCTATATCATCAGCAAAGGAAGTATAACTTAATCCCTCATTCCTCTCTCCCATTACATCCCCACCTCAAGAAGAGACCTCCAGATATGAAATCCCATGATGGAGATAGGGTGGAGAATTCAAGCCTAAGGATATTCTAATCTTCTTAAACACTTCATCCACTCCTCAAGTTGCATCACTACCTCAAGAAGAGGAAATCATCATTGGTTCTTCCATCATTATCAAATATATTATGGATGGAAAAGGAAAAGTTTTTAATCATCCTTTGGATGACTTTTTTCCAATCATTGGACTAGGATAACTCCTCTTCAAGGAGGCTATGATCTAGTCAAAGATGGAAAAGGTAGCCTTGACACTCAAGTGAGTATGCAAAGAAAAATTAACTTTTTAAATTTTTCCTTTCAAGAATAATATTCAACCCATGATGAAATTTTTTAAATCATCAAGATGGTTTATCATCCTCTCAACCAGTTGAGATAAACACATCATCTTTTGAAGGATGGAACAAGCTTTTACTGGCCTCAATCTTCCAAGGAAAAAGAAATTACCCCTTGTAAATCCATGCCTGCCAAGAAGATATAGGTTGAACATGATAGAAGAGTGGGAATAAACATGAGGTATGAGTATAAATTCAAGATAAATACATTTAAATTTGAGAACTATTTGAGGATTATCTACTTGAGAGCATATCAAGTAAAGTGCCAAGGAATAAATGCAATAACGTGGTGGGATCTTATTAATGAATAAGAAGACTTGTATAATCAAGATGATATTTTTGAACCCATTTTTGAATAAGTATCTAAAGAATATAATGATGATCTCCAAGATGAAATAGACTCTGAATCAATAGTAGATGAATTAGAAAATCCTCTCACAAATATGTAGAGACCTTGGAACCATTCTAATAGATCTTGATTTCCAAGAGAAGATATGCAATATGAAGCATGGGGATAAATGTCTCAAATCCATTATGAAAATTAAGAGTATCCTCAAAGGGGATAGAATAATAAATAATAGAGGTACACAACCTAATAAACTTGTAAATATTACTATGCATTTTCCTAGTTCTTTTAGACTAAGTGAATCTTGGATAAGGAACAAGTTTACTTCTAGAGAACATCCTTTAGAAATTAAATATCCAAGGTTTGATGATGAATTTTGTACATATTTTAATAAGTTTTATTCATTCTTAGATTTTGATCAACAACATGAAGCAGAAGAAGAAATTCTTGAATAATTTTACACTTATCCAAATTCTAGATCCCTCTAACAATAAATTGGTATGTACTATTTTACCTACATTAGAAGATCTACAACCAATTTATTTAACTCAATTTCTTAATGAAAGATTTTCTCAGTTCATCACCATAAAAATAAATGGAAGACTAATTGATGCTCAAGTTAATACTGGTGCATCTCTTTCTTTTGATAAGCCTCCTCTAATAAAATAGTGGCAGAGATTAAAAGAGTCACAATACTATAAAAATATAGATGTCCAATGTAATAGTTTTACCTATAACTTATATAAACATCATCAACCATTTAGAATCCAAGACAAAATCTTTACTTGTGATTTCTTTTCCCATGAGAAAATGCCTATGGATATCCTTTTAGGAGGAGATTTTATCTAGTTCAAAAAGTAACATGCTTGTCATTATGACTCATCTCATGAAGAATAAGGTTTTAAAAACTTTCCTTTTCATCCTGGAAAGGAGGTATCCTTAGTTGCTAGTTGTGCATAGTAGTTCATTTTTATGATTTCCCTAAGTGCCTTGAGCACATGTGTGTGTGTCTTATTTGTTTGTTTCCTTTGTTTTGTGTGTGTCCTTTGTTTTTTGTGGTTGATGTAGTCAAGTGGTCTTTTCTTGATCAAATATTATGGTCAATGGTCAAAGGTATCCTTGTTTTATAGACTTTATATGACTTCTTAAGCCCAGTGGACTGATAAGGTTACTAATCAATAATATAATAGGCATACTGCCCCTATGAGTCACTAATTTCTTGACCTAATTTGACCTTTTAGTTCAAATTAGGACCCTTATAGGTAAAAATTATGTCAGAGGGTGTATTATATGTATTTTTATGTGATTTAATTTTATATTAAACTTAGTCTTGGTCTAATTAGTCAATATGTAACTTTGAGTCATTTAAAAGGCTTTTAGGGGTCATAAATGCAAGTGGAATAATTTTAAAGGTGACCAAGTTTATTTATTTCATTTAAAACATAAAATAGTTGAGATTACATATCAATAATGTTAGTCTCATCTAAATCTTGCAAGTTATCTATGTCTGGGAATCCAAGAACAAACACACCTTGTTCTGATCCCACTTGTTAGGATCTTGCCCCTCAGAAAGAGTACAATATTATTACCAAATACAAGAAATTAAACATGCATAAATTATCCAAAAGTACAAGTAACTAGAATTCACAAATAGCACAGAATATGAGAGACAATATACAATCTTGTATTAATACTCGTACAGAAAAGAATACAATAAAGAGATGCCACACTCTTCCACCTTAAAGAGGCTTGTCACACCTCAAGTGTACAATAATTATTCTTCAAAACTCACTCTCCTACTAAAAATGGTCCCAACACACAACTCACACACAGAATTGGTGTTCACCTCTCCAACCAGTCAGTAATAACCCTGCCAGTACCAAGCACTCTAAAGTACTTCAAGTATATCTCCCATGAACCTGCAACCTGCAATTCAACATACCATACTTACACATGTAGATCTCCTATGAGCTTGCAACAACCTGTAACTCAATGATCTTACAATGGAAGGATCTTCCTTGCCTTCCTTTTTAGTTCATAATTACAATGCATGCCAATGGGTCTATAAATAGATCCCAAACTTAAACAATAACTTAGACTCTTAGTTTACTAATAATAGACATGCAACTCAAGACTCGAAATAGCCTTTACATGCAAACACTCAGTTCAACAAACTAACTGTTCATGCAATGAATAGTTCTGGAACACACAGGTGACTGACGTCGGTCCCTGTCTGCCTAGTGATGACCTACATCAGCTGACTCCCTACCGATGTCGGTTGCCTTCTGCATTGATCATGACCGATGTCGATCATACTACTGACACTGATACTTCTAGAACTTTAGCAACCTCCTCTTCATCTGCATAGTTGAAGCTTTTAGCTCCACAACCTAACAATCTCCCACTTGGAGACAAATAGCTGTAACTGTACCTATACTTGTACATCATCTAGTTTGTTCCCTTGGCTTTGTATCCCTCTTCAAGATCACTCTTGAAGACCAACCACCACAAAACTTGTGGTGTAACACCTGTCATCTAAATCACCTGCCACATCCACATCTACAAACCCATGTAGAAAATAACTTAACCCTACATAGCATGTGCACTTGCTGCTGGTCCCTCTAAGAATCCACTGAACTGCCCTCCAATGCTTCTTTCCTGGATTGGCTCCAAACTTGTGACAACTCCCACTACTTGGGAAAACTTAGGGTTAGTACATACCATGCACTTAACCTCATTATGTGAATCAAGACACTGTTCTGTGAACTGTCGAACCATCGGTGTGCTAACCGGTCTCACACAATCATCCTGAAATAAAGTCAACATGTGACCTTTCATGTCCCTAGAACACACTCATGCCATAGAATCTTGTTGCTCCCAGATTCCTCATGACATACTTCTGAACTAGCTTTACCTTTAGTTCAGCAATATCCTATATATGTAACCCTGCAACAAGCACATCATACAGTAATAGGATAATGTAGCTAATATTATCCAACCTGGTAAAGAGAAACACAATGATCAAACCTCCATTGTCCTGTAGCTTACTTAAGACCCTATACCCTGGCCTTCTGTCTGACATGTCCATTTCCACTCTTCTTCATCTTGAACATCCATTCATCTCTTAGTGCTTACTTCCAGCTGGCAACTCCACCAAAAACTCCTATTTGGTTCTTCTCCAAGGAATTACATCTATCATCCATGCCAAGCTCTCACTGTTTCTTGGATCTACCTGCTCTACTTCTTTAATAACTTCTTGGTTCTTTACCATAAGTGAGCAACAAGTAGTGTAAAGAAGGGAAATGACAAATTTGAGGCTTACATACCCTTTAAGTCCTCCATATGGGTACTTGAGACTCCTTGACAGATTGATGTCCACCCAAAATCTATCTCAGTGACTGATGCCAGTCACATCTCAGTCTGCACTCAACTGACATCAGTTCCATTCGACTGCCTCACTGCTGACGTCGATTCCCCCTAACTGACACCAATGTTTATCTGCCCTAAGTCACTAATGTTGGGCTACACATAGCCAACATTGGTCCCTATTTGGATGCTGACATCAATTTTCTAACCGACGTCAGTCTCTATGTTTTTCTTGTGAGAACTGACTTCTACCCATGAGCTCCTTTTGGATCAAACCCTTATCTAAATCACCCTTTCTCTGCTCAGAATTCTTCTACCCCTTGTACTAAACTCTATCTGTCACCTTCTCCTTAAAAACCAAGGCTTTCTTGCTTTTGTCATGAACATCAGATTCCTTAAGAAACGTCAGCTTCTTCTTCTACATACAAAAATCTCGATTCATGCCTTTCAAATCTAAAAGCATACCCTTTGACTCAAGAACATGCATCTCCTTCTTATTCATGTGACCAAGCCTATTAAGCCACATCTTCTAATCTACAGCTAAATTAGATAACCCAGAAAGAGAATCAGTAAAAAAAGTAGATAGATAAAGTGTACCTACTTTATTACCTCTTGCTACAACAAGTGCACCCTTGGTAACCTTCCAAGAGTCTGTTGTGAGAGTTACTGTGCAACCCTCATCACCCAAACTTCTTACAAAAATAAAATTTTGCTCTAGAAATGGGACATGCATGACCTCCTTCAACACCCATGTGTTACCTGTCTACAATTTCAGCTTCACTTTTCCTTTGCCAACCATCTGACAAGGCTTACCATCCCCTAACAAATTTCTCCAAAGTCTCCCTAGACATACTCATGAAAAAATTCCCTATTTGGGGATGCATGAAAAGAGGCACCAAAATCTAAAACCCAAGATTATTCTTTATCCAAAGAACATACCAAAGCATCTTGTACAACAAAATCCACAACATCTGTTCTTCTTCATGTCCTTCATGCTGATCTTCACCTGACCTGCAATCTCTCTTTAAGTGCCCTTGCTTTCCACATTTCCAGTAGGTTATTCTGCCATACCTGGGCTTAGATCTCCTGCCTATCTTTGACCTTGATCTCCCATGCTCGATCTTCTCTCTTTGCCTTCCCCTACCTTCAAAACTCAAAGCATTCCCTGATGATTCACCTATGCTTTTCTTGCATATCTCTTCATTCAAGATTACACTCATAACATCATCCACTTTTAAGATTTTTGAAGCAGACGCAGTATTAGAAACTGCCATTACGAAACTTTCCCAACTTTTAGGTAATGAACATAAGATTAAGAGAGCCTTAATTTCATCATCAAAATCAATATTGACTGAAATTAACTGGTTTACCAAACCATGGAAATCACTAAGATGACTATGTATAGATCCACCTTCCAACATTTGCAAATTAAATAATTGCTTCATAAGAAATACCTTATTCAAAGCTGAGGGTTTTTCATATAAATTTGCCAAAGATTCCATCAACTCTACCATTGTCTTAGCATGTGATAAGTTGGAAACCACAGACGATGCAAGACTCAACCTTATAGATCCCAGAGCCTTCTGATCAAGAACCTCCCATTCTTCATCCTTCATATCCCGAGGCTTGCAATCAACCCCACCCAATGGTAAATACAAATATTTTTGATACAGATAATCTTCAATCTGCATCTTCCATAATTGATAGTTCTTGCCATTAAACTTCTCCATTCATAGCTTACTTTCTTCTACCATTGCTCTACTCCCACTCAAATAGAAACCCCTGTGAGTAACCTGTAATCAACACACACTAACCAAATCTGATACAACCTGTTAGTATCCCAACCAAAAGCTCTGATACCAGTTATCTGGGAAACCAAGAACAAACACACCTTGTTTTGATCCCACTTGTTAAGATCTTGCTCCTCAAAAAGATCACAATATGATTACCAAATACAAGCAATTAAACATGTAGAAATTATCCAAAAGTACAAGTAACTAGAATTCACAAATAGCACAGAATATGAGAGACAATATACAATCTTGTATTAATACTCGTACATAAAAGAATACAATAAAGAGATGCCACACTCTTCCACCTTATAGAGGCTTGCCACACCTCAAGTGTATACTAATTTTTTTTCAAAACTCACTCTCCTACCAAAAATGGTCCCAACACACAACTCACACACAGAATTGGTGTTCACCTCTCCAACCAGTCAGTAATAACCCTGCCAGTACCAAGCACTCTAAAGTACTTCAAGTAGATCTCCCATGAACCTACAACCTGCAATTCAATAGATGATACTTACACATGTAGATCTCCTATGAGCTTGCAACAACCTACAACTCAATGATCTTACAATGGAAGGATCTTCCTTGCCTTCCTTTTCAGTTCATAATTACAATGCATGCCAATGGGTCTATAAATAGATCCCAAACTTAAATAATAACTTAGACTCTTTGTTTACTAATAATAGACACACAGATCAAGACTCGAAATAGCCTTTACATGCAAACACTCAGTTCAACAAACTAATTTTTCATGCAATGAATAGTTCAGGAACACACAGGCGATCGATGTCGGTCCTTGTCTGCCTGGTGTTGATTGACATCGGCCGACTCCCTGCCGATGCCAGTTGCCTTCTACATTAATCATGACCAATGTCGGTCATACTACTGACACTAATACTTTTGAAACTTTAGCAACCTCCTCTTCATCTGCATAGTTGAAGCTTTTAGCTCCACAACCTAACAATCTAACTAAAAATAAAAAATCAACTAAAAAGAGGGAGTGTGGAACTGGTACGACCCATGAGGGAAGGTGAAACATGGGAAAAGGTCATTTAATGTTTATTAATATTCATTAGACTCAATTAAATGTTTTAAATGATATGGAATTTCAAAATTAAAGATAAAACCATTATTTTCCTTTGCCTTTCTAGACACACAAAAGTGGTCAACAGGTTTATGCTCGATACAGATAGTTGGAGAAGTTTTAGGTCAAACACCTTTGGGAGGTGAAAATAAACTCAAATAAATTAATTTTCATAAAAATATTTTCAATATTGGTCAATCATTATTTATAAACTATCTATAATAAGTTGACTATGTTTTTTTACTCATTGCTTCCTGCACCTTATAAGTTTTGATTCAATTTAGACAAGATGTAAAATCCAGTTTGTGATGTTGATGTTGAAGTATTTTAGATATATTATCAAATTATCTTCATTATTTTTTTTCATATTTCATGGTGTTTTGATGAGAAATTCATCTCATGTTGTAGGAAGGTGTCACCATGTGAGGCTCAGTCAAACTTCTCCTTGTTTTAAGAATGTTAGTTCCTTGTAGAAGTCTCATGTAGATGGAATATGGAATCCCATAAGTATAAATACCATATTATAACATCTCTTCATTTTTATTCCCATAACACCATGTTTTGATCAAATATTCAACCTTGGCTTTCTCATAGTCAACTTTCCACTCACTTTCATTTGCGATCACATGTATAAAGCATGTTTAGCATGATCATGTATTTTTAGTGAGGATATATAAAATTATTCATGGAATAAACAAATTAAGATATTATATTTTAATTTTTTAACATATTTAATTTGTTTTTAATTTCATGCACCACACTAACTAGCCACTAAACACCATTATTTGCTCTATAACATGTTTTCATGATTGGAATAGATGTTTTGAAGCTTGTTTCAAGATATCCACAAGGTGAAGCACATATTTTATGTATTTATAATTATTTTTAGTTGTTTATGAGGCCATCCATCCACATATTTTCCTCCATTCTATGCTCACTACTTGCATACAACTCATACACACCTACAAGAGTCTCCTTGATGATGTCATGCGGAGATGGAAATTTGGATAGGTGTTTCAATATTTTAAGAATGATAGGAGTCCATTTGAAAACTTGGTAAGGGTATAAAATTTATCATAAACATTTTTACCTTGTATACTTCCCAAGTTTTTTTCACTATCTATATATGCGAATACTCACCTATAGGTGACATTACAGAACATTGAAGGTACTTGTATGGAAGATTGGAGCATGGTAATGTTTTATTTTGGATTAAAGTAGGTGAGTTGATAATGGTATAAATATATTAATTATTAAATGGGAACATTATAGTGGATACTACCTTCAAATCATAAGATGATTCATTCAAGGATCAAATCCCTAAAAGCATAAAACTAAGCACCTGGTAGTTTTATGAAAGCTTTATAATAGGGTTGCCAATAATTTTGACACATATTAATGTGTTTTTATTTAGTTAACCATATAGGATGTGGAATATATAAGGTTTTATTAGTATATTATCAATGGATATTGGTTTTTTGGAGACCCCAAGTTGCACTTTTATGTATTATTTCCAGGTAGTATCATCTACAGAGTTTGAAGATACAAAGTTGCCTTAACATTTAAAAGTATGAATAAAGAATATTATAATGTTTTAAGGATATTATAAATATAAAATACATACCATTAGTAAATTTATATTCAAAATAGTCTCATCTACCATGTTTTAGGCCCCCATGTAGACCTACAGGTGTCTACTTAAACTATGCACCTATAGCTAGGGGTCAAAATCCACATCACCCATTGAAAGGACATGAGCATGGAGATATAATTTTGGTATAATTAAATATGTTTTAAAGTAATTAAAATTATTCTAATATTATGTATAACATATTCTAAGGAGGATTTTCACCTATAGGATCATACTTATGTTAACATAATTGACTATGTTTGATTGAGACAATAATGAGCTAGTTTGATGGTGTAAGCATAGGTAGTGCATGATATAATAAAAATGAGTCTAAAAAAATTAACTTAAGTGACTCTACATATGTTTTATACATTGTTTCCAAATATTAACCATGCATTTCCACCTACAGGTACAAACTTTGGAGTAAAACATAGTCAAAAGGACACTTAGTCTTAGATAGGAAGAGAGTATGAAGGGTACATGAAAGGTAAGAGTGGGGAATAGAGATTATAAAATATAAATTATGAGAATTAAAATATTTATATATTTTTTAAAACATAATTAAATCATAGAGAAGGTCCTAACCAGGTGACCTATAGTCCACAATCAAAACCTTGTAGATAGTTTCTTCTCCAAATCTATCTTAAGGTTTTAATGCATTTGTGGGGTCTAATGACCTGATAAAAGTTAAATTTCATGTAATATTATATTAATTGATTTTATATTCCCATAAAAAAAAATTGGTTTATAAAAATAGTGTAAGTTCCCTCTATTTTGCCTCAGATAGAAGGCACTCCCCTTAAGCAAAATTGGTAGGTTTTGGGGAAAATGTGGCAAAAGGGTGGATGAGGAGATGTTTAATATTTTAATGAGGTTTAATATGTTATAAAAAATCTATAAAATCATAAGGGAAATTTTATAAAATGATAAATCTAAATAGGGTGATCTAAACCCTCAAGGTTATAGTAGAACCTATTAGGAATGTTTAAGCCTAGTATGCAAATGAAAGGTCATTTTCATTTATAGATGTAGGTGAGATTTATACCATATTGAAACATGTTTATGGGATTAATTTATATGTTTTTAGGTATTAATATGTATGGTAATCCATTAAAATACCACTTTTTTCTTAAAGACAACTCAAGTCTGTAGGAAATGGAAGAACAAGATCGATAGGCCAAGTTCAAGTGCTCATATCTCCCTTGAGGTAGTGCACGGGAGTATAATAATTTTGGAGGTGTCTCAAATGGTCTTAAATTTTGAATTTTTTGAATTTTTTGGAAGTTTCAACATTAGGTATTTATCAACAAATACTAAGATCCTAAAGCACTCAAAACCCTCACAAACCCTAGTTAGAGACCCAATGAAGGAAATGGATATAAAAAGATAATCTATGGCACAATTTTACCATGAAAGTTATTTGAGGTTATATAATAATATCTAAATATCCCTACCATTAGGATTAGCTATATGGAATTGTACATATAAAGTATAAAATAGGGTTTTTTAATTATTTTATGCATTATGTAGGTTATAGGAGGTTTCAAGAGATTATAATCAAATGGAAGGGAATATTAAGACTTGAGATAAATATCCATGTCAATTTAATTCCATGTAAAAACTCCTAAGTGCCCCAATAATATCTCTCATCTTGGCCAGTCAAAATAGGCATAGTGAGCAAGATGGTGACAAGTGTGAAAAATATAAGTGAGAGCCTTTTTAAGGTGTACCTTATGTCTATAAGTCTATGGAGGGTATTAAAACATGTCATCCACTCCCTTTTATATATTTTCATGGAAAATAGAAGTCTTTTTGGAAGCCAAGTGTGCAGGGTCTATGAAAGAAGAGTTACTTTGACTATAGATGGTGATAGCTCATTTTAGGAAGATTTTAGATGATCAAAACTACAACCAATTCATGGAGAGGAATGTATGAAATAGGTCCATATAATTTAAATAATTAGACCTATCTCTATTTATTTATTTTATGTTCAAAGAAGGCTAAATCATGAAGGTAATTTTTTAGGCCAATAAATGGAATTACATGCCACTTTTCATGAGTTTTAAAGCCACTTATCTATTTTGAACTTGCATCATCCATTTCATAGCCTCTTATAATGCACAAGTAACTCATTTTATCATCTTGAAAAGTGTCTTTATGACCTTTTAAATTATTGATTCTCTCTCTCTCTCTCTCTCTCTCTCTCTCTCTCTCTCTCTCTCTCTCTCTCAAGTTTTATAAGAACTAGCCATTTTGGCCTTTCTAAATTATTATCCACTTGAGTATTACAAATACATTCTCATTTCAATACCATGGATCAATAAACACTACTAATTTCTACCTCTTCCATGAATATTCATAGTGTGTTGACTTGGATGATTGATTTTGCTTAGTGATGACTTGTTTCCTTAGAATTATTTTTTCATTCTTTCACCTAATTTTAGTTATAAAGCTTATTATTACAGGTCATGTGAAGTGTTATATTTATGTTTCAAGGTTTAGTGAGTTAGTATACTCAAACAATTCCATCCTAGCCCTCTTGCTTAGCCCTCCTACCCTAAACATTCATCATAACCTCATAATGAAATATTGATGTGAGAAGATGCAGATTAGAGAAGTGTATGTTTGGTTAGTCCTTTGTTCTTATGTGTAACATGTATAAATATGGTATTCATAAACTAATTTGGTGTATCACCTCCTTTAGGATAGTTTACTTTTAGTTTTTTCTCCCTTATATGATGCATAGATATCAATGGCTTGCAATTCTCCTTTACCTTGTTTTCAAACTAGTAATTTTTTCCTTAGCAAACATTAGGCCTATTTATACAAATGGACCAAACTCAAAACATCTTATTTATCATTTATAAATAACATAATACACATATTCTCAAACCATATCAATCCATCTTATCATTGATTATCTTGCACTTCATTCAATATTCTCTTTCTCTATTCATTCCTACACACCTAGTTCCTTAAATTAACATGTAGCAATGGATATTTGTTTCATCACAATGATTTATAATTATTTTCACCTTATAGGTCTCCTCACAATCTTTTTAAACCTATAAAAAATTTACCAACATTGTTTAGGTCTCAACTCTTCCCTTTTCACAACCTTACACACTTTTCCTATAGTCCTTGTAGCCCTTTTTTCTTGTTTATCTCTTTGTGTAGAGGTGTATGGATGAAAAACTCACAAATATTCACACTTACATATACCCTTTTCCATTTACCATCCTTTTCCCAAGTTTCATCAACTAACTAATCATTTAGACCTCTTTTCATGGAGCATTTAAGCCCCTATTTAGGCATATTAAGCCACTGTCCATACCTAGGACACTAAGACCTTTCCCACAGTATTGAAACATACCATAAAATCCTCAAACCATAAAAATACATTTTTTTACACTTGAACCATAATTTTCATCAAGTTTTAGCACTTTTTGATGATGACAACCATAAATATTAGCAAAACCTTAGAATTAGGGTTTCAAGGCCACTATGTAGGCTGAGATCCTATAAAAAGGCTTAAACTTCATAATATGAGGTTATAAGACCCAAAACCACCTGAAATAGGTATTTATAGACTCTAGGTATTTTTTCCAATTTTTTCACCTATTTTTCTATCCACTGTATATGTCAATTAACTCAAAATATGCTTTATTATGTAAGTAAAAAAACCTTCTACATGCCTGTACCTAGGTTTTCACACTCTTAATACCTTCTTGACTCACTTAAAGGTTAAAATAAAATTAATTTTATTTAATTTCACTTACCAAAATATTTTAGAGTCCATGAAACTCAAATATTTGAGCATATCCTATCAATAATCTAAAGCCCAGTCCACCATGACAATGGTTCCTACAAAAAATAGGGTTAATCTTTGAAATATATATAAATAAGTATTTATTAATTATTCACAAGTTTTACAACCTAAAATATATTTAATTTAACCTTTGGAATCATGTACTACAATTTATCAATTGCAATTTATCATTGTCTTGCTAAACATAGTCTATATAACAAAGGACCAATACCCACAATGGGGGTATATTAATGATATTACCTACATTTTATATTAGGGTTTACTTTTCCTTATTGATATAATAGATAATATCCATTTAAAATTCCAACACTATTCCAACATAAGATGAAATAGCTACCATATTCATGCATCAATCAATAAGTAACCTTCAGTTGTAAACAATAATCAGTCTTAACCCAATAGGGGTCTAACCATACCATATGTTTGAGCACTTGGTACCATGAAAAGCTAATAAAAATAACATTAAAATATATTTTAAAATAATTTATGTCAACCATCAAATTTAATTTGATGTTCTATCATACTAGAATCAATTTGTATCACAAACTTTAGGGTTAGAATAATTTCATTAGGATGTTCACTATTCTTAGGCCTGACTGGTACCATAAATATGATAACTCACTTTGGGTTAAATAATTCATTTAAGAGATTAAACTTTTTTTCTTAATCATTTTTAATAATAAAACACAATCCACATACTATATTAAAGGTTCAAACACACTATACGTTTTGATTCAGCCATTGTACAAAGAATTCCTCATATCACCATTATTTATTCATCTTCCATCACTATTTACATGTCCATTATCTATCCTTGGAATGGAATGAGAGTTATTAATCTCAATACACAATCTCACATACTAAAAAAATTCCTATTTAAAATAAAGACTCTCAAAACAAGTCTATAATTGATTCTTGAATAAGATTTGTTAAGAAAACTCCTCGACCTACATGGGGTGGTGGACTACCACCTCACACTCACATGAATTATGTATATATTTTCACTATTGGAAATTTATTAAGGCCTAATATACCTAATAAATCATTTATACTTCATTACATATCATCCATATTCACTTAGGTCTACTAAAACACTATGGAAATTTGAATTTCCCTTTTTGGAAGAAAAACTAGTTTAAGACCAAATTAAAAATTACATCCACCTAAGACATATTATTGACCTTGTATGAGCATTCCAATATTCCACTACATCATATTTCCAAGGGTATAAATATCTTTCCATATATGTTCTTCTTCCTTGAAACACTCATATAGATGTGTGCGCTCTTGACTGCCACACTTTTACTTTATATTACTTCTTAACATCTTTCTCCATGCTACACCTGAAAAATACAAAACCTCATTAATGAAAAATTATTATTCCTTATGACCTTGAGGCATTCTCCATATTCTCTCTTTTATTTTTTGTTTCTCTTGCTTCTAAGAATCTTCATGTGCTTTACACACTTCACTCTCCTTTAAATCAGCTATCAATACATTTTGTTCCTCTCCTTGCATGACTTATACTTCATCTTCCACCTATACCTTAACCTAAATAGCTTCAGATTCATCTTTATGAGTACCTTCATATGATTTAATCCTACTTTCCTTCATTAAGGCCTTTATATTGGACACCAATTTTGCATTCCACATGTCTATATTCTCCTTGGTAACCTCCTTAACCATTTCCCTATACATTTGATAAGGATAAAATCCATACTCTTGATTTAAAGACTCATACAATCTTTAATATACATCATACCCCACCTTATGCTACTATCCCATTTCTCTTTTTCCTTCACTATCTTCCTCTTGAGTGAGGATCTCTTCCTTCTTCATGTTACCTAGCCTCCACCATGGATGACCTATTTGTTCTTGTTCCATCAACATGACTCTACATAAAATCTCTTCTTAATATTGACTTAGTTTGATCACCACTTGGTCATATGCATCTTCCTCTTGTTTATTGAGCCTATGAAAGGGCTCAAATATCTCTGCCTTCTATTCATCTCTCATACCTACATTCAAACATATCAAAACAACATTAGATTTCAAATCATGAGGCTTGATTGCCTCATTGTCCTTCCTCTTTTGTCTTCTCCTCCTTTCCAATATTTGATTAATTGGCCATTTTAATGGCTTCCTTATCATGACACAAATAATATTTGGTTTCACTAACTCTTTCATCTATTCAATCTTGATCAACATCTCATCCATTTACTACCTCATCTCTTCCATCTCTCTATCCATCTAAGTCTTTTCTTTGGTGTCTTCATGTACCATCTTTTCCTTTTGGCTTTCAATTTTCCTGCTACCTCTTCTCTCATCATCTCCTTAAATACCTCACTTTGGCACATTATTATCCTTGTTTTAGCATCACTTGGACCATTCCATTGGTTCACAATTATAACCTTCTATTTCAGACCAAACTTGGGCCTTTCAATTATTTTCCTTTGCACTAGGACTATCTTCTCCTTCTCAAGATCTCTTCATGAGCTTATATCAATCTCTCTCTCTTGAGATTGCTAATATATATTATAGTTTAGGGCTTCCACTATAATGATTACTATCTTTTATCACATACTATCAGAAATGAATTCAAATCAATAATCAATCAAAAATGTATCATACCTTCTCAAACTGCCTTCTTACTATGTCTAACAAGACTCTTTATAATATTCCTTCTTGCTTACCTACAAATTTGTGTGACCTATAACATGCATAATTAAATCAAACTATATATAAACACCCTAAAACATCAATATGGATCTGATACCAAATCAAGGAGAGATATCAATGGCATGTAATTCTCCTTCACCTAGTTTTCAAACTAGAAATTTTTTCCTTGGCCAACATTAGGCCTATTTGTCCAAATGGACCAAACTAAAAACATATACATTATCAGGTTATAAATCACATAAAAAACATATTCTCAAACCATCTCAATCCATCATATCATTCATTATCCTACAATTCATTTAATATTCTCTTTCTCTATTCATTCATACACACCGAGTTCTTTGAATCAACATATACCTAAGGATATTGGTTTCCTCATAATGATTTCTAATTATTGTCACATTATATGGATATTCACACTCTATTTAAACCTCTCAATAACAGACCAACATTGTTTAGGTCTCAACTTTTCCTTTTTCACAACCATACACACTTTTCCTACAGTCCTTGTAGCCTTTTTTCCTTTTTTACCTTTTTGTATGGAGGTGTATGGATTAAAAACTCATAAATATTACCACTTATAGATACCCTTTTAAAATTACCATCCTTTACCCAAGTTTCATAAGCTAACTAGTCATTTAGACCTCTTTTCTTGGAGTATTTAGGCCCCTATTTAGGCCTATTAGGCCACTATCCACAGCTAAGACACTCAGTCCTTTCCCATAATATGGAAATGTACCATAAAAACCTAAAACCCTAAAAATACCTTTTTTCACACTTGAACCAAAATTTTCACCAACTTTTGGAACTTTTTGATGATGACAACTATATATATTACCAAAACCCTAGAATCAGGGTTTCAAGGACAATATGTAGGTTGAGAGCATATAAAAAATCTTAACTTTCACAATATGATGTTACAAGAACCCAAAACACCTTTAATAGGTATATCTAGACCCTAATTAACTTTTCTTATTGTTTCACTTATTGTTCTATCCATTATAGACATTAATCAACTCAAAATATGCTTGATTATGTAGGCAATAAAACTGTCTATAGGCTTGTGCATAGGTTTGCACACTCTTAATACCTTATTAACTCACTTAAAGGTTAAAATAATGTTCATTTTATTTAATTTCACTTACTAAAATATTTTATAGTCTATACAACTCAAATATTTGAGCATATCTTATCAATAGTTTGAAGCTCAATCTACCATAATAATGGTTCTTATAGAAAATAGGGTTAATCTTTGAAATTTCTATGTATAAAATGATTTATTTATTATTCACAAGTCTTCCAATCTCAAATATCTTTCATTAAACCTTTGGAATCATTTAATACAATTTATCAATTACAATGCATCATTTTTTGTTAAGCATAATCTATATAGCAAAGGACCAACACCCGCAATAGGGTTATGTGCATGATATTGCCTACATTTTATATTAGGGTTTACTTTTACTTATTATGAGAGTATATACTCACCATATAAAATTCCAACACACTTCTAACATAGGATGAAATAGTTTCCATATTCATGGATCAATCAATAAGTTACATTCAATTGCAAATAATAATCAGTCTTAACCCAATAGGAGTCTAATCATACCATATGTCTGAGCACCTAGTACCTTTAAAATTTAACACAAATCAAATTCAGATATCTTTTCAAATAATTTATGTCAAATTCTATCATACTAGAATCAATATGTATCATAAACTTTACGGTTTGAACATTTTCATCAAGGTGTTCACATTTTTCAATCCTGACTATTGCCATAAATATGATAACTCACTTTGGGTTCCCTAATTAGTTTAAGAGATTACACTTTGTTTCTTAATAATTTTTGACAATCAAACACAATCCACTTACCATATTAAAGGTTAAAACACACTATATGTTCTGATTCAGCCATTCCACACAAAATTTCTCATATCACCATTCTTTATTCATGTTCCTTCAATATTTACATGTCCATTTTTTGTCCTTCAAATGTAATTAGAGGTAGTACACTCAAAAATTTATCTAAAATACTAAAAAAAATCCTATTTAAAACAAAGACTCTCGAAACAAGTATATAACTAATTCTTGAACAAGATTTATTAAGCAACCTCCTAGATCTATGTGGGATGGTGGACTGCCACCTCACACTCACATGGCTTATTCATCTATTTTCACTCTTAGAACTTTATTAAGGTATAATAGACCTATTACATCATTTTTAATTCACTACATATCATCCATGTTCACTTATGTCTACTAAAACACTATGGAAATTTAAATTTCCCTTTTTGGAGGGAAAACTATTTCAAGACCAAATTAAAAATTGCATCCACCTAAGAAATCTTATAGACCTTGTATGAGCATTCCAATATGCCCCTACATCATACTCCCAAGGGGATAAATATTTTCCATCCATGTTCTTCTTATTCCTTAAAAAAATCATATAGGTGTGTGTGCTCTTGACTACCACACTTGTACTTTGTCTTGCTTCTTGACTTCTTCCTCCATGATATACCTATAAAATACAACAAGTCATTAACAAAAACGTGTTATTTCTTATGCCCTTTAGGCATTCTCCATCTTCTCTCTTTAATTTCTTATTTATCTTCTCTTTCTTCCAATAATATTCATGTGTTTTACACATTTTACTCTCCTTTACATCAGTTATCAATGCATTTTGCTCCTCTCTTTACATGACTTCTACTTCATCTTCAACCCATACCTTAACCTCAATAACTGCAACTTCATCTTGGGGAGTACCTTCATATTCTTGAATAATCCTTACCTTCATTTATGACTTTATCTTAGACACTAATGTTGCATTCCACATGTCTGTATTCTCCTTGGTAACCTCCTTAACCATTTCCCTATACATTTTATGAGGATCAAATCCATATTCTTTCTTTAAAGACTCATACAAGCTAGAATATACCGCATAATATTTCATTCCACATGTCTATATTCTCCTTGGGAACCTCCTTAACCATTTACCTATACATTTGATGAGGATAAAATCCATATTCTTACTTTAAAGACTCTTATAAGATAGAATATACCTCATACCTTTCCTTATGCTACTATCACATCTCTCCTTTGGCTTCACGAGCTTCTTCTTGAGTGACAATCTCTTCCTTCTTCATGCTACCTTGTCTCAACCATGGATGACGTATTTTTTCTTATTCCATCAACATGAATCTACATTAAATCTCTTCTTCATCTTGACTTCTTTTAATCAGCACTTGGTCATATACCTCTTCCTCTTGGTCCTTGAGCCTATGAAAGGGCTCAACTATCTTTTCCTTCTTTTCATCTCTCATACCTGCATTTAAACATATCAAATCAAAATTAGATTTAAAATATTGAGGATTGATTTCTTCCTTGTCCTTACTCTTTTATCTTATCCTCCTTTCCACTATTTACTTGATTGGCCATTTGACTTGCTTCCTTCTCATGACCCAACTAGGATGTGGGTTCACTAACTCTTTCATATATTCAATACTAATCAACATCTCATCCATTTTATGCCTCATCTCTTCCATGTCACTATCCATCTAAATCTTTTCCTTGGTGTCTTCATGCACCATATTTTCCTTGTGGCTTTCATGGTTAATAATGTCTTTCAATTTTCTTACTACCTCTTCTCTCATCCTCTCTTTGAATACCTCTCTTAGGCACATTATTCTCTTGGTTTTGGTAAATTTTGACTAGTCCCTTGGTTCATACTTATAACCTTCTATTTCATAACACACTTGGGCCTTCTAATTCTTGTCCTTTACACTAAGAATATCTTCTCCTTCAAAAGCTTTCTTTATGAGCTTATCTCTCGCTCTATCTTGAGCTTGTTAATAGATCTTCTACTCTAGGGATACCACCACAATTATTAATATTCTCTATCACATACTATCATAAATGGATTCAAATCAATAATCTATCAAAAAATATATCATACCTTCTCAAACTGCCTTCTTACTATGTCCTCTAATAAGACTCTTTGAAATCTTCCTTCATGCTTATCTGTAACTTTATGCAACCTAAAACATGCACAATGAAATAAACCTATATATAAACATTCCATAGCATCAAGATGGATCAAATACCAAATGATGGAGAGATATTAATGGCCTATAATTCTCCTTCACCTTATTTTCAAACTAGTAATTTTTTCCTTGGCCAACATTAGGCCTATTTGTCCAAATTGACCAAACTCAAAAAAACTACATTATCAAGTTCCAAATCACATAAAACACATATTATCAAACCATATCAATACATATTATCATTCATTATGTTTCACTTCATTCAATATTATCTTTCTCTATTCATTCATACACACCTAGTTCCTTGAATCAACATGTAGTAAAGGATATTGGTTTCCTAACAATGATTTGTAATTATTATAACATTAAAGGGATTCTCACACTCTATTTACACCTATAAAAAATTGACCAACAATGTTTACATCTCAACTCTTCCCCTTTCACAACCCTACACACTTTTCATATAGTCCTTGTAGCCCTTCTTTCTTGTTTACCTCCTTCTATGAAGGTGTACAGATGACAAACTCACAACTATTTATGTTTCTAGATACCATTTCCCATTTACCATCATTTCCCCAAGTTTCATAAGATAACTAGTCATTTAGGCCTCTTTTCTTGGAATATTTAGGCCTATTAGGCCACTATCCACACCTAGGACACTTAGTCCTTTCCCATAGTATAGAAACATACCATAGAAATCAAAAACCCTAAAATTCCATTTTTTCACACTTTAACTAAACTTTTCACCAACTTTTGGCACTTTTTGATGGTGGTAATAGTATTTATTACCAAAACTCTAGAATCAAGGTTTCAAGGCCATATGTACGTTGATAGCCTATAAAAAGGCTTAACTTTCACAATATGAGGTTCCAAGACCTGAAACCACCTATAATAGGTCTATATAGACTCTAAGTAAATTTTCCAATCATTATCAAAACTTTCTATTTACGTAAGTAAGAAAACTTTCTACAAGCTTGTGTCTGGGTTTGCACACTCTTAATACCTTATTGACTCACTTAAAGGTTCAAATAACATTAATTGGATTTAAGTTCACTTAATAAAAGATTTTATAGTCCATACAACTCAAATCTTTGAGCATATCCTATCAAGATTCTAAATCTTAGTCCACCATGATAATGGTTACTATAGAAAATATGGTCAATATTTTAAATGTATATATGCAGAGGTATTTATTGATTATTCATAAGTCTCCCAAACTCAAATATATTTCATTCAACCTTTATAATAATGTACAATAATTTATCAATTATAATGCATCATTGTCTTATTATAAACAATCTATATACCAAAGGACCAACACCCATAACAAGGGTCTATGCATGATACTACCCACATTTTATATTAGAGTTTACTTTTTTTTATTACCAAAATAGATACTCACCATTTAAAATTCCAACACTCTTCCAACATAGGATGAAATAGTTACCATATTCATGCATCAATCAATAAGTTACCTTCAGTTAGAAATAACAATTAGTCTTAACCCAATAGGGATCTCATGATACTATATATTTGAGCACCTGGTATGATGAAAACTTAACATAAATAAAATTAAACTATATTTTAAAAGCACATATGTCAACCATAAAATTTCATTTGATATTGTATCATACTAGAATCAATCTATATCACAAACTTTAGGGTCAGATCAATTTCATTAGGGTGTTCACTGTTCTCAGGCCTGATTGTAACCATAAATATGATAACTCATTTTGGGTTCCTTAATTAATTTCATATATTACACTTTGTTTCTTAATCATTTTTAACAATCAAACACAATCAACTTACCATATTAAAGGTTCAAACACACTATAAGTTTTGATTTCTCCATTGCACAAAAAAATCCTCCTATCACCATTGTTTAATCATCTTCCTTCACTATTTACATGTCCATTCTCTATCATTTGAATGTAATGGGAGGTATTCTTCTCAATAATATATATCACATACTAAAAAAACTCTTATTTAAAATAAATAATCTCAAAACATGTTTATAACTAATTCTTGAACAAGATTTGTTAAGCAACCTCCTAGACCTACATGGGGTGGTGAACTGCCACCTCACACTCAAATGAATTATGCATCTATTTTAAATATTATACATTTATTAAGACCTAATATATATATTACATAATTTTTACTTTATTAGATATCATCCATATTCCCTTAGGTCCAGTAAAACATTATGGAAATTTGAATTTCCCTTTTTGGAGGGAAAACTAGTTCAAGAACAAATTCAAAATTACATCCACCTAAGAAATATTATAAACCTTGTATGATAATTTCAAGATTCACCTAAATAATTTTTGTCTCACAAGCATAGGTGTAGTAATGGTCTATAAGTGGTACATGCCTAGAGGTGTTTCAATTATGCAACTTGGATGAGGAGAGATGAGACATCTCCTCAAAGGGTGAAAATACAAGTGATAAAAGGTATATGATAGGTCCTCAAATTTATATAATCTCTTGAAGAGGTATAGGATTTGAATTAGAGGTTTTCCCTCTAAAACTATATTTTAATTTTCAATTTGTAAGAACTTGTTCAAAATTATCATAGAGGTATTATGTGATGTAAAAAGGTTGTATAGTGTTTTAATGTGTCATAAGAATGTGGAATTATTAATAACCTGGTATATTAGAATAAATTTACATGTTATTTTTTCATAACCTCTAATAATCCAATGTGAGAGTTGGTGGATGAGGATAGGAGGGTAATTTTCATGACATATAATAGCCAAAACATTACATGTAGGAGATAAGAGTGAATAGAGAATATAATATGAGAGGAGATAATAATAAGATGGGATTAATATCAAATATCAAGGAGGATGATATGAATATGCATGTATGCACAAAATCCTCATTATAGGTGATTTAGTCCATCTATGGCTTGTGTTTTTATAATCAACAAAGAAAAAATTAAATAAAGAGAGAAAAATATTTGTGTATTCATGTCCTATATATGACATTGGTTTATTGTGTGTTTTTTATATATATTGATAGGCCCTTGAGGTCATAAATATATTTATATGTGCATTGTGTTGCAGGTTTAAACAAGAATCATAAGCTTTAGTTTTGAAAGTATAGTATTGTGTGTTTTCTCCAAGTTGATGAAGTAAAGATTATGATGGCCTTGATCTTTGACTTTATTGAGATGGTATATACATTTTTTGGGTTTAGAGTACATATATAATGTAAATAACTTAGAATATAGATAATTTAATTAATGCAAATCCCTACAACTTGGTTTCATAGTCATGAATGAGAGAGAACTGATTGCTTCTTTAGACACAGACCATTAGCATATTGAGAGGAGGATTGAAAAGTGAGAGCATGCATTGGAAGTATAGTTTAAATCCAAGGATTAAATAAATAAAATGTGCAAGTTACAAAAGATCAAAGTTTTTATTGTCATAGGGAGTGCCCTATATCAATGCATTATCATGGTATTCTAAAATATTATGACCTTTTCCTTAATCTTGTTATAGTTGGTTTTGTTATCTTTGGTCTTGTGGAGTAGTCCCAATAGGTAATTGGATATTTAAACTCTTAAATAAGTTTAAAAAACTCAAATTTGATAAAACCTTTTATATTTCCATTTAGACTTGTGAGATACCTTGGCATGCATAGTCTCCATATAAAGGTAAGGCATTTCTTACATCAATGGGTAGGTTTTTGAATAGAATGATGTTTTAGGTTGGTAACATGTGAAAATATTATTTTTAGAGATTAATAATTATTTAAAGGAACCTTTTCTACAATTTTTAAACTCATTGGATATATGAAGTCCTTATGAAGCATGATACAGTCTTAGATTAGGACTCAGGAAGGTGGGATTTATAGTGTATAGGTATACACATGTATAGAAGAGGGATTTTTATTATTAAAAAGTATAAATATACATTTAATAAACATATTTAAAGTATTAAAATATTTTTAATTATTCTAAAACCAAACATATAGGCATTTAGAGCCTCACTATTCTATACAGTCACATTTTGGTACCCAGTATTTGGTATTTAAGGATTAAGGACTTTATGAGAAAATATAGGCTTACTAAGGGTTTAATTTTTTTTAAAGTTTAAAAAGGATAATATATAACTATTAAATGTATTTTTACCCTTTAATTCATTGGAAAACATAAGATATTTATTTTATCAAGCTTTCACCCTATGTAGGAGGTTGAAAACCCTAGGATTAGGGTTTGGTGGTTAGAATGAGTTTGCACCATCCAAATTTGGTGAAAATTTTTAATATTTATATATTCAAGTTTATATAAGTTTTTTTTTTAAAATTATACTTGTACGGACTATATAGTATGGATTTTGAGTGATGTGTTATGCTTGAGGACTTATAAGACCTAGTGGAGAAAGGATAAAGAAGGAAAAGCAAAAAGCATTGAGAGTGAGGTTGAAAAAAGGATTGTATAAGATGAATAAGGGAAAAGGGTTTCCAAAAATACAATTATTTTGGATTGATTATTCATACATTTCCAAAACCAAATTGCTTTGTCCATTTGGAGGGCTAATTGAGGGAAGGCTTAAAGAAATAAGTGTATGTTGCCTTGGGAGTTGTGTCAAAAGGTAAAGGTGTGATTTGTATGGCCCAAAGGGGTCCTTGAATATATATTTAGTTTCTAGAGAGATTAAGTCAAATGTTTCCAACAAGGATATATGTCAAAAAATATGGCTGCTAAGATTTACATGGTCATAAAATAACAAGAAGGAGAAAATAGTTTATAAAGAATCAAGAGATGACTCAAATCAATAGAAACATGTTTGATTTAATGGAAAACACCCTCAAAAATCATCAGAATGATATAATCTCACCTACTTATAAAATTTTCCTATTTGTGCATAGTGAGGGGTCTTAAGCTTAGCCATAAGGTAAAAATTGTACAAGAGATTGATTTGGTTTATATGGTCCACTGGGTTTCCTCTGCACTAGGCATGTACTAAAGTAATAATATATTAAATAAGTATACAAAGTAAAAATTCATGAAATGAATCATGTCACCACTAATATATCTTAATAAGTAAATAAAAAATTGTCACACAATGTCACAAATAAGGCCAAGGATCAAATATGAAGGACATAAACATGTCATAACAAGAAATACCAAGGGATAGACAAAAAATGTCATAATAAAGGGACATAAATATGTCATACACATAGATCCAATTGGTCACACATAATAATAAATCATTGTATAGCCTATCATTGAAGAAAGTAACATCATTAAAGGAGTAAATAACAAGAGAAAACTAGTCCACACCATTAATATTTATTAATGTCACATCATAGAAAGGTAGTATATCCATGTAGCACAATGTAAAATATTAATAACCTAAAAATAAACTTGTAATTTATGTATTACATCATGGTAGAGAGGTTATAGATAGATATAATATATGATAATGTAACATGTAGAATAAGATGTCTCTAGCATAGGCATGACTGCTAAGAATAATGGAAGCTAACATCTAAGAATCCATGCATGATATGTATGTCATGCATCACACTCATATACCATGTGAAATGTATGTGTATGAAAAAGTAATATGGTATCTAGATAAATATGTGATAAATAACATATGATAGGAAGTAAACTATCAACACATGTCATGTTTAGGTACTGATTTTTTTATTTTTGAGAATATTTTGAATGTTTTTGTACTTTTGAAATATTTAAAAGTTATATATATATATATAATATTTTTTATGGAGGATCATAGTGTGTGCCTATATTTTAGAGGTTTAGGGTGACTTTACATATATGAAAATTGATACCTATGGATGAATCTAAATATGAAAGGAAATTAGGTGTTCTAACATAATTTTATTGATCATTTTTCATAGTATATTTCATATCATATGTAATTTTAAAATGTGTAAGACTTAGTTGAGTCCACTATATAGTAGGATAAAGTCTCACTTCCTATGTTTACTATGGAACAAAATGAACTATATTTAGTTATACCTTAGGACACATTATAGAATATGTAGATATATTTTAATTTTGAATAATAGTATAATGTGAAGCTCATTATCAGGGAGGGTGACTAATCCCTTATAAAAATATTATATATAAAGATATTTTATAGGTTTAAAAAGATATTTTAAAATATTCTCATGAATAGATGTAACTAATGTCTTTGAATAAGTGAGAAAACTAATTGTAGTGATTGTCATGGAGGATGATGAGATATAATTATTTGTATATGGCACACATATTGAGTTATTAAAATTTATAGAACTATATTACTATTTATATATTTTATACAGTGATGTATTATTGATGGCACTATGTAGATATTTTTATCGAAGGGGATCCTAATAACATATAAAAGACCAATGTGCTTGGTAAGACTAATAATGGCATATCCATTATTTTTGAATCAACTTATATAGGTACCAATATATTCCCAAGAGTATTTTACATGTGTCCATCCACTTCTTTGATTATTTTTTATGTATCTTATAAATTCTACTCTATATACCGAAGAGTGTGAATAAGTGTCATTATACATGCATTTTCACTTGACATAATGTAAATCATGACAATGTCTATGGTTTTTAATTGATACAAGCTCAAACATGGATAATATTTCTATCTAAATTATAATTAAGAATATCATTCTCATCAAATGTGATTATAGGATGTGGTGGTAATGTGCTTACAATTTTACCAATAATTTTATCTATTCTATGTCCATATGTTGAAGGAGGAGGATGTGGATTATGTGCATGGTGTCCCTTTTAATTATATGTATTTTATATTGTACCATGATTTAGGAATGGATTAATAAATATTTTCAAATTTTCATTGTCATTTTATTATGGTCTAACATCTTATGTGGATGTGATTGGCTAAATAGTATTGTCATCAATAAGGTATTATATCTTATGTCTTGGTTTTTAACACTTATTTATAGAATGTAAATTACACATATAATATAAAATATATATGTTAATGTAAAATAATTTATGTTGAGGCTTAGTCATATAAACCTCTAATGGTGGAGGGAGAAATATGAGATTGCATTCAAGTAACTTTGCAAATAATATAATAAGATGTGATGGTAACCTTGAAAATCACCACTATTAACTGAAATTTAATAATTATTTTTTATAATTCCTTGATGGTTATTTTTATTCATTATTTATTTCATTAGATTTGATTGTGTTTATTAGTTTGTTTTGAAATTCAATATTTGAATAGTTGTATTATTCAGTGCATACTTAAATTTGTTCAAAGTTATGAACTTGACTTTTTGTTAATTAAATGTATCACATGAATAATCAAAATATAAGAATTTTTTTAACATGATAGACTCATGAAGTTTTGACATGAATATTTGTGTGAGTATATCTTGTATCTCATTGTCTACCATATAGTTGGTCATCTTAGTTAGCATAGTCTTGTATCAAAGAAAATATTCATTTATTGACTCATTAGACCCTCTCTTGAGTTTAATAATATGTGCATAAGATAGTATTTCACTTGTTCAACTATAAGATTATGCTATAAATTAATATTCTAAAGGGCTAAATGCCTTAAATAATTGAATGGAATATTATAGAATCATCATAAATCATATTATTTGAGGTTTTGTGGAAATAAATCTATTAATAATTTATCATTGTAAGCATAATACAAGCATGATACATGAAATGATAAAATATTTTTTTTAGGATCACCTTTACCATCATATAGTGGAAGATTATGAGCTAAAAATCATACTACTAATGGGTAATATGTCATCTTGGGTGGCAAATGATTAGAATCAAAGTATACGAGTTCATTGAATGACTATCTCTAGAGGCACATTAATATATTTGTAATAATTTATTATGCATGGCTATAATAATATACTCAAGAGAGTGTGTTATGAAATGTTGGTAAGAGGTGTGTATAATTCCTCTATATATAATGCCATAATTATCTATTCTAAACCTTGTAATACCCCCATACCTAGGGATGATTTAAAATGTGTGACTAGAGGTGGCGATATAGGAATAGAAGAAATAATAGACATTATAAAACTTTAAGTGGGAGTAATAATAAATACAGAATTCAACTCTTATTTTTTTTCTTGAAGATAAAACTTCTATATAAATGACAATACATGATTAATCCAAATGTAAAGGGTATCGTTAAAAATAAATTGGATAAGGTGTTAGTTGGTGACATAATAAACCTTATATAGGGAACAAAATGGATAATTACTATGATGATTAAAAATAAGAAAAGTGGATAAAAATGTATATTCATTATAAAGAGTTTAATAATGTATGTTTTCATGATCCCTTCTCAACATCATTTACCAAAGAAATATTAGAAAGTGGTACAGGAAGAAAGATATATTCCTTCATTGATGGATTCTATGGATATCATTAGGTAAAAATTCTTGAAGATCATATAAAGATTACGTATTACATAGAATGGGGATCCTTTATGCATACACTTATGCCCTTTGGCAAAAAAATGCATTAGTTGTGTTTAGTCAAATTATAGTGAATACTTTTAGATATTTTATATATAAATTATTGTAAGTATATATTGATGATTGGATAATGTATGGATTAATTAAATACCATGTAAAATCACTATGGATGATGTTCCAAATATATTATTAGCTTAACATTTCTCTTATTTTTTTTTAAAAATGCAGTTTTCCACACCATTTGGTAATTTATTAAGACATATAATATGAAAAAAGGGATTGATGGTAGATATAATTAAAACTAAAATTATCATAAACCTGCCATCACCCAAGACACAAAAGGACTTTAGGAAAATACTAGATATCACCATTGGTCTATAAGACATTATGCAGCCATAAGAATAAGAGTATAAACAACCTAAGGATTGGTCAAAAGAGTATCAGGAATCCTATTATAACTTAAAAAATAAGATAGGGAATGCCCCAAGAATTTTATTTTTATATTATAAGATCCCATTAAATTTTAATGTTGATGATTCTAGAATATCAATAAGAGTGGTGTTATCATAACCCCACAGAAACATAAATCATCCAATTTCATTTGCAAGCATGAAATTGGTGAAGGTAGAAAGAAACTACTATACCACATAATGAGAGTAATTGGATATGGTTTATATGGTGCATATGTTTATAAATTATTTTTTTTCAACCCTATTTATATTCTTTACAAATTATGACTGAATTTGATATATGATCAATGGATGGGTTATACGATGAAGATTTTACACTAGCTAATGTTATTCCTTTACATAAAGATTATGCTAAAACCCAAAAAATAAAATAATGGACTTGATTATCTATCTATAATCACTATAGGATAATACATATAACCAATTCAAGATTATTTTATTGTATCTCACCAATTCCATATAGAAGTAATTCTAAAATATATGGAAGTTATTGCACAATTCCTTTCTAGTAGAGAGTTTCATAAATATTGTGGCACATTAAAAAGAAAAAATATTGATTATAAATTTTTTCCCTTTACTCTAATTGAAGGATTTTTGTATAATAAATGAAGATATCAAATATTTTAGAGAGTAGAATTACTACACAAGCATAATAATATGTTAATCAAAGCCCATGATGGAGTTACAAGAGGGTAAAATTCTAGAGAGAGTATAGGTAAGAAGATACTATTACTAGGCATATGGTGGCTAAAACTCTTAAAATATGTAAATTAATATGAAATAAATTATGACATATATCAAAGAGTGTGAAAACCAAATGTTAAATATGAGATGCCCCTCTACCTAGTGTTAGTTCTAGACCCATTCAAGAAATAAGACATTGATTTTATAGGTCTTATTAATCCTATGAAAAGGTTAGATTCATTATAATTGAAACTAAATAATTGATAAGATGGTAAAAAATTCCATAATGAATTATATAACCAATACTACCTCAAATTTCCTATGTGAAAACATAGTCATAGGTTTTAGTTGCCCATTAAGTATAATGAGTGATCATAGAACACATTTCATCAATAATACAATTGTGAAAGTGGTAAAAAACTTTTATATTCAAGATGATAAAATTAAATCTTACCATACTCAAACAAATGGCACTATTGAGGTGTTTTAAAAGGTATTAGATAAGGTATTGACAAAATATTATAATATAGATACTAGAGAATAGGATATTAGGATACCAAAAGTGCTATTAGTTTACCAAACCACTTATAAAACATTAAATAAGTACTTCACATTTCAATTACTATATTGGTTAGAAGAGTAAGTACCAATGGATTATTTACTAACAAGTTTGAGAATTATGGTAACATTTATAATGTCTAAGAAGGATTCCCTTTTAGATAGATTAATAGAACAAGAAAAATTAGATGAAAAAATATTATTGGTTGCATATAAGAAAACAAAAGAAAAGACACAAAAATTATTGGAATGATGGACATATCAAGGTTAAGGAGTTTTATGTTGAAGATAAAGTCTTGTTATATGAAAAATAATATAAAACTCTAGGCAAATTAAAGATAAGATGGCTTGTACCCTGGTGTCCCCAAAATTTGACACTTCAAGATTATGGGGAACCCTTTTTTTGATATTTTTTGCATTTTGGCCTTCTGTGTATTAGTTGTACTTCTTGGAGCTAGTATTCTAAATAAAAAACTTGGGTTCTAATAATGTTGTTTTTCTTTTTGTTGTTTTCTTTCCTCAATTTCTCTTAATGTCTCTAGAGGAATAAAATCATATGCTTAAAAACATCACCCAAATCATTTACTTATCCATTTTTAGCATTTGAAATAATATGAAGGTAACTTAGCTCATTTGTAATACAAATTGAGTTCTTTGAGTTATGTTTCTTGAAAATAAGTTAAGTTATCTTGAAAACTTGACTAATATTTCTTAGACCTAATCAAGTTTCTTAGGGTACTTTACTTAAGAAAATAAAACAAGCTAAGTAGTCTTGGAAACTCAACTAACACTCTATAGACCTAATTAGGTTTTTAGGGTTACTCAACTTATAAAATTTATAACTAAAATCATCTTGGGTTTACAAACTTGACTTACTCATGGATGAAGACCTAATTAGGTTTACAGGAGTGATTTACTTAAAAAGCTAAAAATAAGCAAAGACACAAAAAATATTGGAATGATGGACATATCAAGGTTAAGGAGTTTTAGGTTGAAGATAAAGTCTTGTTATATGAAAAATAATATAAAACTCTAGGCAAATTAAAAATAAGATGGCTTGTACCCTAGTGTCCCCAAAATTTGACACTCAAGATTATGGGGAACCCCTTTTTTTGATATTTTTTGCATTTGTATTAGTTGTACTTCTTGGAGCCAATATTCTAAATAAAAAACTTAGGTTCTAATAATTTTGTTTTTCTTTTTGTTGTTTTCTTTCCTCAATTTCTCTTAATGTCTCTAGAGGACTAAAATCATATGCTTAAAATCATCACCCAAATCATTTACTTATCCATTTTTAGCATTTGAAATAATATGAAGGTAACTTAGCTCATTTTTAATACAAATCGAGTTCTCTGAGTTATGTTTCTTGAAAATAAGTTAAGTTATCTTGAAAACTTGACTAATATTTCTTAGACCTAATCAAGTTTCTCAGGGTACTTTACTTAAGAAAATAAAATAAGCTAAGTAGTCTTGGAAACTCCACTAACACTCTATATACCTAATTAGGTTTTTAGGGTTACTCAACTTATAAAATTTATAAATAAAATCATCTTGGGTTTACAAACCTGACTTACTCATGGATGAAGACCTAATTAGGTTTATAGGAGTGATTTACTTAAAAAGCTAAAATAAGCAAAGTGGTTTGAAAAACCTAATTTACAAAGAAGGCTGATGTGGTTGTGTCATTCTTATAGTAAATACGTTGGAATATATGTAAAATTTTAGAAATTCCACCTCATTTATAAGTCATTTGATGAAGTAGTTGACCTTGTGAATCCTTATTTGTGCATTTTTATTCTTTGGAGTGATTTTGAGTGTTTTTCTTCTTGACCTATTTGCAGTTGAGGTTAGTAGATTATTTTTAAAATATTTTTATTTTCTTGTTTGCTTCTTTTATGACAATTTATTTCCTAAACTTTCTTTCCCATGTCACCATGGTTTTTCTACTGTCAAGTTTGTTTTGTTCTATTTATATTACAATTTCTTAATAAAATTATTTTTTTAATTGTAAAATTGAAATTACAATATCTTTGCATGTTCTATTCATGGTGGAACCCAAAAAATCAAAAAATCTCCAAGAATACCCTAGTTTCCCAAAATCTCCCTACATATTCGGGTTTAAAATTTGCCCTTGATTATTTTGGGTTTATGATGTTGAGTAACTTACCCTAATAAACCCAATTCACAAAGGTCCCACCCAATTGGGTTCTTCATTAATCATGACATGGATTTCTTATTCTAAGTAATCAATGTAGGAAACCCTGAACAACATTAAAAGCTTACCTAATCAAGTTTTTCTTCCCCTTTTATTTACTTCAGGTTTCTTAAGTGAAGTTGCTTACCCACAACAACCTAAATTCTTGACCCTCATCAAACACACAAAACATAATTCACTACTTCTTCAATTTTTTGCTACTGAGTAACTGACTATTGAAAACCCAAAGTCTTATAACATTGAAAACCTGAAGTCTTATAACATTGAAAACCCAAATTCATTTGCTGTCAAGAACTCAAAGTTATTTTCTATCAAGAGCCTAAAGTTGTTTACTTTTGTAAACCTAAAGTTGTTCAATATGAAAAGTCTGAATTTACTTGCCTTTCAAGACCAACCCAGAGTTGTTAAATCCTTTTACTTAAAAGAAAGTTTTTTAAGTTTTTGAAAATATCAATTCTTTAAAATTTAGAACTTATTTAGAGATAAAATAGTTAGAATTTAACCTTATTTCTCAAAATTATAAATTAGTTAGAGAAGTTAGTAAGTGTTTTTAATCTCTTGTCAAGGTTTTTTAGAATTTGAAAGAGTAAATGTTTGGGTTAGTGGGATCAGGAAGGTCAGAGGAAGAAATAGTAGAAATAGGAACACAAAATAAGATTATTAAGGAGGCCCCAAAGTTATTACTCAAGGAGATTATAGAACTAATCAATAAGGGGAAATCAAAATAAAAGGCAAAGAAAGTCAAAGTTTAAGAACCAATAATGAAGTATCAATATAAAGGTTACCCTATTGAGTCATGCATATCATCAAAGTTGATAGAAATAAGTGATATAGATATGGGGCATGTATCTATAACTAAGATTTTGGAAAGATCAAGGGTTATTGCAAATACTCCACTTTTACACTCCATGACCAATAGTGGCATCCTTTAGGTAGTATATTTCAAAAGTTCATCTTAGCTTCCTAAGTGTGTGCTAACATGTGTTAAGTATTATGACTGACTATCTAGGGTTGTAAGGGATACTACTGGGAATGTGATTGTGAGGCTAGATGTTTAATATCACAACTGTTGTTTAAATATTCCAACCTCACCAAAAGTGATTGATATTTTAATTATAATAGGTGAGAAATAATGGGAGACTAAAATAGTATAGTGTAATAAGATCATGAACACATATTACTTGAAGAAGACAAAACAACCCTCAAGGTTTCCCAAGCACATTATACGATCTAATTTTGTTCAAGAAGTAGATGATATCATTCAAATATTATGAAAAATTAATAGACATAAGAATGTCAAATGGTTTTCATTTTAGATGTATGATTATATTAGAACCATTGATGCAACTCAAAGTTCTTCTAAGATTGACTAGGCAAGAATGATTAGTGATAACATGGATCAAAAATTGAAAAAAGTGTTGTAGAGTTATGATTTTAAGATGATTTCATATCTGGTATATACAACCACCTCCAATGGAGCTTTCTTAAGGTTAAGGACCAATGGTACATTGTCAATAGTACTAATTTATGAATTTTATCCTCAACTAGTCCTTGAAGAATACTACAAGGATTACATTATAGTGAATGATGGATTCTTCTATGAGCTTATTTATAAGTTGGAGAAATATTTAAAAAATAGAAGAGTATTAGACAAGGCATGGGATGTAGTTTTACTGTATGGCTACATTTTTATTTAATTTCTTGATTTTACTTATCTAAGAATAGGAGGTTTTTCAAGAGCACCTATCAAGCTACCAAGATATCCAAGTGAAAAGCGGATCCTTATGGAGATGAGTAGGCAATTGGCTGAGTTACATGATTTTCAATCTAAATCTCATAAAGCAATTAATAATTTTCCTATTGTAGTTGGTTACTGTCATTTTCCTAACATTTATAAAGCTAGGAATGTACATAAAGAAATATATCACCATTACACTCAAACACATTTTGAGGCTAGGTCAAATTTTGATTACAAAGGTGTTGTTCAAAGTATTATTTCTCTTGAATATATGCATATCCAAATACTTGAAGATTTTTGGATAGAATGCAAGGATGACTTTTATGTAATAAGAAAAGATAATAGTAGACTAACTATGGGGAAAATTTGAGAATTTTATTTTTCCCCTATTCTTAAGGATTTGAAAAATGATAGTGTTGTTAGCAGTGATGTATTTAATGTAGTAGGAGGGGATGATGCACCACTTCTAACAATTATTTTTGGAGATGATCATAATAAGACAATTGAAAAAAAACTTTAAATGGTTTTTAAATGACCTCCAATTTGTTTCTTAATAAGGTTTATTGCATGAAGGAATTAATAAGTGAAACTGCATGTGTGGGGCAAAAGAGAAAAGAGATAGTGTAAGGAGAAAGTATTCATGGTCCCTTAATTAAATTAAAGCTAAATAATAATGTTGATGATACTTTATCAATAGTGAAAGATAAGGAACCAACTCAATAAATTATTTTCACTTCACCATTGGTCTCTTCTACCCCCATTACTTCTTTCATTTCAACTTCCACTCCTCCCATTACTTATACCCTAGACTCTTTAATTCTTACACCATATCCAAAGGTTTATGTTAATAAGTCTTCCAAGAAGTCCACCTAGAAAGAGGCAAGCCCTCCTCTTCCTTTTTATTTACATGTTATAACACCACCATCCCCATTAGAATAAATACTTCATATAAAAAAAGAATCTTAAAAGGTAACTACTAAGAAGGTGCTCCCATCAAAAGAAGAAATATTGGAGAAATAGAATGAAAAAAAAGAATAAAGAACTGAAATAAAAGTTTCTAAATAGATTTTAGATGAAGGGACACATTAATTAGAAAAATAAATAGATATATAATTAGGAGATAGATTTGAGGCTACAAAAGAAAAAGAATTTGAGAAAGAAAAGGAAGTAGACGTAGAGGTAGAGAGGGAGTCAACACAAGAAATTCAATGTGAAACTCAAGAACAAAAACTCTCTTAAAAATAAGTTCCATAAAAAGAGTTATCAATCAATCATGAATAACAAAAAATGGTTACTCATTCAATCACTTCCACCAACACAGATTTCTCATATTGGTTGTCATTGCATACAACTTTACAATCAAAGGAAGTGATCAATCTTGAGGAGATCGATTTAAAATTGTTGAAAAGTTTGGATAAAAGGGGAAAGAAACCAAATAAATAAAAATTCACTTCAAAATTGATAATTGAATCTTCAGGACAAAAATTTGTAGAGATAGCAGTTCCCCTACAAGGAGCTAATAAAGGAGAAGTTAGTAATGAGAATCTATCAATTACAAGGGTGTCTCTTGGAGAGGTTACAATTGAAGGGTTATAACAAGATACTCAAACTTTAATTGATAATATATTTATGAATTTGGATGAAGAGAAAGATGCTAAAGCTATGTTAAAGGAGAAAAATGATCAATTATGCCAAATAATTGCCAAAGTGGAAAAATCTGCTCATCAACAAGTTTTGCTTTGAGAAGTTGTGATTTCTCAACAAGTGATTATTAAAGTGGAATAAATTGTGGAAAAGGATAAGGCAATTGAAAAATGGGTTGATAAAATGAAGTAAAAGGATAAAAAAAATTCCTGCTCATTAAGGATGCTCAGATTAATATTTTGAATAAGATAGTAGAAGTTAGAGCAATGAGAGTTGAATTGGAAAATGAAAATCACTTTTCTAAACTTCAACAAGAAAGTATTTAGGAAATGATGAAAATAGATGAAAATATTTTGATTTAGGATCAAATTTCTCCTTCTACAAAGAAGTGAAAGTAAGAAGATTATGTCATATCCTTTTGCTTCAGCATTCTTCCAGACATAGTAGAAGAAATGAAGAAGTTAGAAGAAGATGCACATGGTGCTAATACTAATCTAGATGACTCTCTCCTTAGGCTATTAGGTATATGGTTAAGTGGTGTCCCAAGATTAGTTAAATAGTTTGATGAACAATTCAAATAGATGATGGAAAAATCTATGACTCCTTTTGCAATGAAATCTATCAAAGTGCTAATCAAATGTCAGGAAGAATTTAAGAGACTTGGGCCAAGGATTAAGAAAACTAAGTCTCATTGAAAAAGGATTGAAAGGGAAGTTCTGAGATTATAAATAAAAATATAATCAATTTTTAAACAAAATGATGTATCAATCCATTTAATGATATCCCAACACATCAAGAATAGAGAAAATTGCAAAATTCAAGTTCACATAGTAGATTAAGTTTGCCTGAGACTTGAATAAATTCTTCTTTTTCTTCTATTTTATTTCTTCATGAGTATTATGAATGTAATCTTGTTTCTATTAAAAACCATGTAAAATTAATATCATTTTATGATTTACTTGTAAACGTGAAATCACTTTGTAAATTCCCATGTTTCAAGTATCTCAAAGTGGCATTACTCAAAGTCATTTTGTAAAAGTGAATTACTCTATCTAACTCTGTGCTACATGCAGTGTATTTTCAATCAATCCAAATAAGGAGTGCAAAGAGAGATACATGTCATTTATCACTAGATGATACAAAGGAAAAGTTGGAGGAAGTTGTTATTCAACAGCTTCCATTTTAAATACAACACATGTGAATTAAAGAAGTGGTTTCCTATTAGGATTTTGTATCTTGAAATTATGTAAATAGAGGAGAAAGCCTAATGGCTAGGGGATGATAATATTTAGAATCAATTAATTATATAAATTGTACAAGTGGTTTAAGAAATCCAAAACTTTGAGTTTGAGATAATCAACTTATTTTGTATGAATTGTGCTAAAAGTGAATAAGAGGACAATTTGTTTTCCTAAAGAACTTTGTGTCTAAGGGAATAATTTTGTGTGTTATATGAAGATAAAATTCTAAACTTTGTGTTATCTTTAAATCTTAATTAAATTCATAGTTTTCTTAATCATTTTTTGGAGGGTTATCATACTTATATGTTTACCTACTTGCATGGATATAATAGACTCTTCAAAATTATCTATTGTGACATGCAATTTTCATCTTTATCAAGCATTGTAATCCTTACCTTATTCTCTAATCTCTTTTAAATTATTTTCACATTCCCTAAACTAGTTGCTTACTTGCTTCAAAATCCCTTTGTTATGGCTCATGAACAAAGTGATTAAAGCAATACCCACCAATCAAATCAATTTACACATAATTTGTATATGTTGTGAATAAATATAAATAGAGAGTAACAAAAAGTAGATAAATATGAATATATGAGATATTCATCATTAAATGAAGGGGATTTAATCCCATGACTACCTAGGTAGTTTTGACTCCATGCAAAATATCTAGCCAATAGTTTCTGGTGACTCCGCTGGGGAATGAGTTGTAAGTGTCTGACTCCTAGAATCAAATATGAAAGTTACCTCTAGTTTCCAAAAATTTTAAGCACTAATCAAAATCTTGTAGGCTTTGGGTGACGTATTGGTCTATTTTTAATGCCTAGTTAAGATTAAGTACTCTTATTTTGAAATAAACACATCTATTGAAATTTATTTGCATTTGAGTTTGAAAACTCAGTTTTTTGCTAATTTTTTTTGTTTAAAGTTATTACATGTTAAGATGCTAGCCAATTAAGCTTTTGTCCATCAGGATAGTTATAAAAGTGTGATTTTTAGAAGATTTTTCTATTTTTCAGACTAGCCAATCAACCCTTAAAGAGAGTGAGAAGAGTAAAAGGACAAGTAGACCAATTATTTAATGTACAAGAACAATTTAATTTTAGTTTCCCTATTCAAGATAGAACCAAAAGACTTAGTCTCTCATCTGTTAGGTGACCAAATACTCATACACATTAGCTTCAGCATAACTCCTTTGAAATTATTCAATCAACTAGTTCTCAGTTTTTTATTCCTAGACAAATGGCACTACCACATCTTTTTCTATGGGGATAAACTATTGGTCCATTGAATTTGACTCCTCCTTTTCATGACCTACCAAAAGGATCATGGAAGAATTTTACTAAATTTATTGGTGATGGTAAACAAATTATGGATGAGCACTTGGTTGCATTCTTTGTGGTATGTGGAGTAATTGGTGTACAACATGGAGATGTATCTGTTAGGATTTTTATTGAGACTCTACACAATTAAACATTAGAATGGTTTTATCATCTAGATCCAGGCATTGTGACCAATTAGGCTACTATGCATGATCA
This sequence comes from Torreya grandis, assembly GCA_037957365.1. Lineage (NCBI taxonomy): Eukaryota > Viridiplantae > Streptophyta > Pinopsida > Cupressales > Taxaceae > Torreya > Torreya grandis. Next base: position 386,965 of record JARHVA010004082.1, on the reverse strand, counting down.
ATTTTTAAAAAGGTTCAAAGTTACTGAAGATGCTCACATACTATTTACACAACTTACTCATCTTAAGAAGGAACCACATGAACACATGAATGATTGTATTTCTAAATTCAAGAGACTGCTTTATAAGATCTCACAAACTACATTACCTATAAAAAATTATCAAAAATGTTTCTTCATCAATCCTCAACTTACAGAAGTTAGTTACCAACTTTAAAGAGCATACCCAATTGATCTATCTACTACTCAAAATCTTACAACAAAGGTTGAGGATGATTTAATAATGGCTAGGAAAATTAAGAAAACTATATATAAAGGAAAATTATCTACGTTAGTCACACCTCATACTACAAATCCCTTGTTACATAAACTTTCCAATGACTTACTTTAAGTTAAAAGACAAATTTCTCAAGCAACTCATGAAGCTATAACCATGAATGCTCTCACATGCAATTTCAACAATCAAAATATAAACTGAATTGTTGGTCCTCAAAAAAGGTTGGCAATTGAAGATTTCCCCAAAAATCATGATGAGATGAATGAATAAGAATCAATATCTGATGGTATTGACCAACAATTTTCTAAGGGAGTTGATTTTGTAGATCCTAATGGTGACTCTGAGTGCTACGTAGAGTATGAATCAGAGATTGACTATGAAAAAGTACTTTATGAATATCATAGTCAATCTTTTGTGGTATTTACAAGGTCTCCAACTCAACAAACTACTGAGAAGTCATTAAAATAACAAGATAAAGGGAAGGAAAAACCTAGTGTTGATGTAAGTATTCTTCAAAGAGGTAGTCCTATAGCTTCTTCTTTTTTTCTTAAAGAAAAGTATGTTCCCTCTACTTCCCAAAATTTGAAGTTAAATTCCCATAAAACTAAATTTAATTCAATTTCATCTACATCCATCCCTTCTTTTGGCATCATTAAACACATAATGAAAACAAAAATTTAGATGTTAGAAGTTGAATACTTAAGGTCCTACCCAAATAAACTGAATAAATTAGTGAAGTATGTTTAAATTAAAGGGTCAAAAAATGTGCTAAACACCTCAAAAGGTATATTACCTATTCTTAGGTTAACTCTTTCTCAGAATAACTATGTAGATGCTTCATCTTCATCCACTCCTGTATTGGATAGAATAGAACCATTTTAGTATCACTACTAATTAATGGATATAAATTGAGCAATTATATCCTAGATTCTAGAGCCTCTGATAATGTTATGCTAGCTAATGTATCTATTGCTCTTGGTCTTTATTTAACTAAATCTATAGGAAAATTTTACTCAATAGAAAGGCAAGTTCCCTTGGTTGGATAGATTAAAGATGCTCAAGCTATACTAGTAGTCTTCCTAGATAAAAGACTTAAAATGATAACCTTGTAGTAGATATATTGGTCTCATATGGAATGTTGCTAAGTAGAAACTTATATAAAGAACTAGGAGAAGTAAATATGGAATGGTCATGTGCACATATTACAATTAAAGGAATAAATTATAGGCTGGAACCTGAGAAGAAGTCAAAACACAGTTTCTAAATCTGAAGATATAAGATCACAAATTCTCTTTGAAGAATTAGTTCATGGAATTTACTTCCTTGAAACAAGTAAAGAGATTGAAGAAGAAAAAGAAAAAGATTAAAATAAGATATGGATCATGAAATTTGATGGTAGTTGTAGTTTTCTTGGTTCATGTGTAGGAGAAGTATTGATCTATTTTACTAGAGAAGTATTTCCATTTTCAATCAGGATTATGTTTGAAAAAACAAATAACATAGTTGAATATGAAGCACTCTTTCTAAGGCTTTAGCGAGCAAAGGAGTATGGAATACAAATCCTTAAATTACAAGTAGATGCTAAGTTGATCAAATAGATTAGAGGACAATATCAAGTGAATAAAGATAAGTTAAAAACTACCATGATAGAGTTCTGAGTGCCATGCTTGATTTTTTTGATTTTTCAATCAACTCAGTATCTTCAAATAAGAATTTTAGAGATGACTCACTATAACTACATCTTTTCTCAGGCTAGATAAATAACTATAAATATTCAAAATAAGGTGACTATAAAGTACAAATAGTTTATCACTCTAAAGTCCTAGATAACATTAAACATTGGCAAGTTTTAAATGATGATAGATAAATAGCTACATTTTTAGAGTAACAAGACAATTTTTAAGGATTAAATTTTTAAGGAAGTAGCTCACATTCACATGAAATAATAACATGTATTTTTAAAACTAAAATTTCTCATGATCAAGTTATAATTCAGCTTAAAGGGAATAAGATTCCTAAAGGTTTAGTTTCCTTAGAAGAGATATTTGTTAAACATGATAGGTTTATAAATTTTTAAAAAAAGAATATGAGGAGATCTCTTCCAAAAAAATAGATCAAGTTAACCTAAGCAGCAATGAAGAGCCCGAGATGGTCATCATTGGTAATTGATACTCATAAGATGAAAAATAATCTTTTACCAAACTTCTTATAGAATATATTCATGTGTTTGCTTGGTCTTATAAATATCTCATGGCCTTTTAGCCAGAATAAGTACAACACTAGATTCCACTTCAATCAGGTATAAATCCTTTCAAGCAAAAGTTATGACATCATAATCCAACCATTTTAGGTATGATTCATGCCAAGATTCATAAACTCCTTGATGAAAATATCATTTATCCAATCCATGATTTAGAATGGTTAGAAAATATTGTCCAAGTAAGAAAGAAAAGTGGGGAGATACATTTATGTGTTGATTTTCAAAATCTAAATCAAGCTTCTTTGAAAGATGATTATCCATTGCCTATTATGGATCATATTTTGTAGGTAGTTATAGGGTCATAAATGTTATCTATTCTAGATGGCTTTTTATGATACAATCAAATAAAAGTGGTTGAAGAAGATCAATACAAAAATACTTTCATAACACCATGGGGGACTTTTGATTCTCAAAAGATGCCCTTTGGGCTAATTAATGTTGGGAGAACTTTTCAGTGAGCTATGAATTTACCATTTACTCATTTTAAGAACAAGAGTATTGTGGTATACCTAGATGATTTGATGGTGTTTTCAAATCAAAGAGGTAATCATCTAGCTAATATCAAAGAAGTCTTGATCTAATGTAGAAAATATGGTATTTCCTTAAATCCAAAGAAATCCATATTTATTGTAACTAAAGGTAAACTCCTTGATCATATAGTATCAATTTAAGGGACTAAAATTTACCTAGAATGAGTGATGGCTATTCAAAGTTTGTGTATGCCTACATCCAATAAAGGTGTGCATTCTTTCTTTAGCAAAGTGAATTTCCTAAGAAGATTTATTCCTAATTTTGTTGAGTTAACATGCCATATTTTGGATATGATGAAAAAGAAGCTAGACTTTAAATGGAATGTTGAAAGAAAATTGGCATTTAAAAGAATAAAGGCACCAATAGTTGAAGCCCTAGTGCTAATTTCCCCTAATTTTGGTAAGGAATTTATTCTTTACTATTACTCTTTAGAGCAAAATATGTCATATATAAACATGTAGAAAAATGATGGAGTTGAATCTCCTATATATTTCATGATTCAACCATTAAAGAGTTTAGAATTGAAGTACTCATAAATGGAGAAGCATGCCTTTGCAGTGGTCAAAACATGTAAGAATTTTAGGTATTATATCCTATCATATCATACTAAATTATATGTCCCAAACACTATTGTCACGTTAATTATAGCTCAACAAGAGTTGGGATTACTTAGAGGTACTTGGGTAGCCAAGGTGTAAGAGTTTGACCTTGATATCAAACCCACAAAGCTAGTAAGAGGTAGAGGCCTATGCTAGTTGATGATATAAAGAAGGCCTAATTATAAAGAAACCATAGAATTTTCAATCCAAGATGAAACAAAGGAAGAACTACCCATGGTATGTTTTGTTGATCTAGGTAATGAATGGTACAACAAGATTGATTACTACTTAACTTATGGAGATATTCTAGATAATCTAACATAGAAAGAAAAATGAGCCTTCAAGTTAAAATCAAAGGATTATGTCCTTTGGGATAATGGTCTATACAAAAAAGTAATTGATGGTGGTTTTATTTGTTGTGTAGATAAAGAACAATAAATTGAACTATTGAAGGGATTTCATGACAAAGCATGTGGAGGTCACTTTTTAGCTAGAGTCACAGTACATAAGATCTTATGAGTAAGGTATTTTTGGCCTAATTTATTTCAAGATACTTCAAAATGGGTTGCCAAACATCAAGCATGTCAGCATTTTATAGGATGGGTTAAGCTACCAGCATTGCCACTAAAACTAGTAATTATTAATGAGTCTTTTCAATAATGGGTGATGGATTTCATTGGTGCATTGAATCCTCCATCTAGTGTTAGACATCACTATATTTTGATAGCTATTGATTAATTAGTAAATGGGTTGAAGCTACTCTTGTCAATCATGTTACATCAAAGGTAGTGTGTGATTTTATTAAAGAGAATATTGTTGTCAGGTGTTGGGTACGATATAGAATTGTGATAGAAAATGCACCTGATTTCTCCTCCATGAACTCACTAAATTTTATTACTCATATGGAATAAACTTAGTTCATGTTTCAAATCATTATCCTTATGGTAATGGACAAGCTGAGTCAAGCAACAATAATTTGATGAATATCATCTGAAAGCTGGTAAACAACAATCAAAAGACTGGGCACAAAAAGATGTTTGATACATTGTGGGATGATAAAAATTCTCCAATGAAAGCAACAAGTATGTCTCATTTTAAGTTTCTATATGGAATAAATATTTAAATACCAATAAATATTGAGTTACTTGATTTACAATTGTCAAAATCCATTGAAAATGCTACTTATCAAGATTCACTTGATAAGAGAATCATGTTTCTCACTAAACTACAAGAAGTCTATGTTCAAGTTGATGATAAGCTAATAGATCACCAAGCAAAGGTAAAAAATATATTTAATAAAGGATCCAGAGATAGGGAATTTGAAGTGGGAGATATAGTTATTCTATGGGATAAGTAGAATGAACAAAAAGGAAAACATAGAAAGTTTGATTCTTTATGGAATGGACCCTTCACTATATAAAGCATTACTGGGAAAGACAGTTTCTTCCTAGCTCATCAAGATGGAATTACACTACCACTACCTTTCAATGGGAAACACTTGATGCTCTATAATAATTGAGAATTAGGGTAAATCTTGTGTGTACATAAGTAAATCTTTTTTATCTTTTATTTTATTTTGATTAGTTTTTTTATGTTTTTCTACTTGTCTAGTAGTTTATGTGACTAAGTTTTTGTAATGACTCGATACCAAATGAATATAAGGTAAAACTAGAGATATTAAGATCTCACCCTTATTTATTTCCTTAGAATAGAAATAAGGATGTCCCCAATTGGAACCAACTGGCATCCCCAAAATTTGACACTTCAAGATTTTAGGGACCCCCCTTTTTTTTATTTTTTTTGCATTTTAGCCTTGTGTGTGTCAGTTGTACTAATTGAAGCTAGTCTTATAAATAAAGAGCTTGGGTTCTACTAATGTTGTTTTTATTTTTTTTGTTTTCTTTCCTTAGTTACTCCTAATTACTCTAGAAGACTAAAGGCATATGATTAAAATCATCACCCAAATCCTTTACTCATCTATTTTTAGCATTTGAAATAATTTGAAGGTAACTTAGCTCATTTGTAATGCAAATTAGGTTATCTAAGCTACTTTACTTCCTTGAAAATAAGTTAAGTTATCCTAAAAACCTGATCAACATTTCCTAGACCTAATTGGGTTTTTTAGAATACTTTACTTAAGAAAATAAAATAAGCTAAGTAGTCTTCAAAACATGACTAATACTCTATAGACCTAATCCAGTTTTTGGGGTTACTCAAATTATAAAATTTATAAGTAAAAGAACCTCAAGTTTACAAACTTGACTTACTCATGCACTAAGACCTAATCAAAATTGTGAGAGTGCTTTACTTAGAAAGCTAAATTAAGCAAAGTGGTTCAAAAAACCTAATTTAAAAAGAAGACTGATGTGGCTTTACCATGATTTCAGTAAATGCATTAGTGTGTGTGTATATATATATATATATATATATATATATATATATATATATATATATATATAATTTGAGAAATTCCACCTCATTTACACCTCATTGCTAAGTCATTCGATCAAGTAGTTTCCCTTGTGAATCTTGAGTTGTGCATTTTCATTCTCTAGAGTGATTTCAAGTGGTTTTAGTCTTGAACCATTTGTAGTTGAGGTTAGTAGATTATTTTTAGAATATTTTTATTTTCTTGTTTACTTCTTTTATGGAATTTTATTTCCTAAACATTATTTCCTGTGCCACCATGGCTTTTCTACTATCAAGGTTATTTTTTTCTATCTCTCTTCCAATTTATTGATAAAATTATTGTTTATAAATATAAAATTGAAATTGTAAACTCTTTTCATGTTGAAACCCAAAAAATAAAAAAATCTCCAAGAATGTACTAGTTTCCCATAATCTTCCTACCTATTCAAGTTTACCAGTCGCCCTTGCTTACTTCATATTTATGATTTTCCATAACTTGCCCTAATAAAAATGATCCATAAAGGTCCCACAAAATAATTTTATTCATTACTCATGACTTGGATTACTTATTCCAAGTAATCGATGTAGGAAACCTTGAACAACATTAAAATCTTATCCAATCATATTTTTCTTCTCATTTTTCTTACTTCAGGTTTCTTAAGTGAAGTTGCTTACCCACAAGAACCTAAATTATTGACCCTCATCAAACTCACAAAACATAATTTATGACTACTTCAATTTTCCCTTTATTCATTACTTTTTTAGGTTTCTATTATGGAATAACTACGTATTGAAAACCCAATGTCTTATAACATTGAAAACCTAAATTCTTATAACATTAAAAATGTGTAGTCATTTGCTATGAAGAACCTAAAGTCATTTGTTGTCAAGAACCTGAAGAACCTAAATTTTTTTGCTTTTGTAAACATGAAGTTGTTCAATATGAAAATTCCAAGGTTGTTTGCCTTTCAAGATCAACCTAGAGTTGCTAAATATTTTTACTTAAAAGCAAGTTACTTAAGTTATTAAAGATATGAATTATTTAAAATTTGGAACTTGTTTAGAGATAAAAGAATTATAAGTTAACCTTATTTCTCAAATTTATATATCATTTGGAGAAATCAGTAAGTGTTTTTAGTCACTTGTCAATGTTTTTTAGAATTTAAAAGAGTAAATGTCTAGGTCAGAGGGATCAAAAAGGCTAGAGGAAGAAATAGTAAAAATAGGAGCTCAAAGTAGGATTATTGAGGAAGCCCCATAGTTAGTACTTGAGTAGATTTTGAAACTAATCAAGAAGGATAAATCAAAATAAAAGATAAATAAAGTCAAAGTTCAAGAACAAATAATGAAGTATGAATATAAAGGTTGCCCTATTGAGTCATGCATATCATAAAAATTGACAAAAATAAGTGATATAGATATGGGTCACATATTTGTAATTAATATTTTGGAAAGATCAAGTGTTATTGCAAAGACTCCACTTCTACACTCCATGACCAATAGTGGCATCCTTTAGGCAGCAACTTTCCCAAGTTCAGCTCAACTTCCTAAGTTTTTGCTAGCATGCACTTAGTGTAATGACTCCCTGTCTAGGGTAGTAAGGGATAATGCTAGGAATGTGATTGTGAGGCAAGATGTTCAATATCTTAACTATTGTTTGAAGATTCCAACCTCACCAAAATTGATTGATATTTTAATGGAAATATCTGAGAAATAATGGGAGACTAAAACAATAGAGTGTACTAAGAAAATGAATACATATTACTTTAAGAAGATAAAACAAACCTCAAGGTTTCCAAAGCACATTGTTAGATATGATTTTGTTCAAGAGGTAGATGATATCATTTGACTATTATACAAAATCAATGGATAGAAGAATGTCAAATATTTTTCACTAAGGATGTATTCTTATATTAGGACCATTTATGTAACTTAGATTTCTTCTAAGATTGACTAGGTAAGAATGATAAGTGATAACATGGATCAATAATTGCAAAATGTGTTGTATACTTTTGATATTAAGATGACTTAATATTCGGTATTTACAACAACCTCTAGTGGAGCTTTCTCAAGGTTAAGGACCAATGGTATATTGTCAACAGTACCACTTTATGACTTTTATCCTAAATTGGTCCTTGAATAATACACCAAGGATTACATTGTAGTGAATGATGGATTCTTCTATGAGATTATTTATAACCTAGAGAAATATTTAAAACATAGAAGAGTATTAGAGGAGGCATGTGATGCAATTTCATTATATGGATATATTTTTATTTAATTTCCTGATTTTATTTATCTCTAAATAGGAGGTTTTTTGGGATCACCTGTAAATCTACCAAGATATCCAATTGGCAAGTGGATCCTTATAGAGATGAGTAGGTAATTGGTTGAGTTACATGATTTGAAGTTGAAATCTGACAAGCTGATATTAATTTTCCTATTGTGATTAGTCACTATCATTTTCCTAAAATTTATAAAGATAAGAATGTATAGAAATAAATATATCATAATTACATTCAAAAACATTTTGAGGCCAAGGAATATTTTGATTGTAGAAGTGTTGCTCAGATTATTATATCTCTTGAATATATGCATACCATATCACTTGAAGATTTTATACATACTGTAGGGATGATTTTGAAGTAGGAAGAAAAGATAATAGTAGATTAACTATGGATCAAATTCAAGCATTTGATTTGGCCTCTATTATTAATGATTTAGAAGATGATGATCTTATTACCAGTGATGCATGTCATGTAGTAGGAAGGGATTATGCCCCGCTTCCAACATTTTTTTTGGAGATTATCATGATAAGATAATTGAAAAAATAACTTTAAATGTTTGGGTAATGACTTCCAATTGGATTCTTAATAAGGTTTATTACATGAATTAATTAATAAGTGAAACTACATGTGTGGGACAAAAGAGAAAAGAGATAGTGAAATGAGAAAGCAGTCATGGTCCTTTAAAGAAATTCAAGTTGAAGAAGAATGTTGTTGATACTTTCTCAATAGTGAAAGATAAAGAACCAACTCAACAAATTATTTCCACTTCACCATTGGCCTCTTCTACCCCCATTACTTATTTCATTCCAAATTTTTCTCCTCCCACTACTTCTACCCTAGACCCTTTAAATATTATGCCATCTCCCAAGGTTTATGTTACTAAGTCTTCTAAGAATTCCACTTAGAAAGAGGCAAGCCCTCCTCCTCTTCCTTCTACTTTACATATTATAACACCACCACCCCCATCAAAAAAACCACCTCATATAGGAAAAGAAACTTAAAAGGTAAATACTAAGGAGGTATTCCCATCACAAGAAGAAATATTGGAGAAGTAGAAGGAAAAATAAGTAGCAAGGCCTGAAAGAGAAGTTAATGAAAATATAGTAGATCAAGGGAAAAATAAAGTAGAAAAATAAATAGATGCAAAATCAAGAGGAGATAGAGTTGAGGCTATAAAATAAAAGGAAATTGGGAAAGAAAAGGAAGTATAATTAGAGGTAGAGAGGGATTCAACACAAGAAATTGAATATGACACTCAAGCACAAGAACTCTCTTGACAAGAAGTTCCTTCACAAGAGTTATCAATTATTAATGAACAACATAAAATGGTTACTCATTCAATCACTTTCATTAACACATATTTCTCATCTTGGTTGCCATCGTAGATAACTCCAGAATCAAAATAAGTAATCAATATTGAGGATATGGGTTTATAATTGTTGAAAATTTTGGATAAAATGGGAAATAAACCCAAGCAAGTAAAATTCACTTCAAAATTTATAATTGAATCTTTAGGATAGAAATTTTTAGAACTAGTACTTGCCCCACAAGGAGATACTAAAGGGGAAGTTAATAATGAGAATATATCAATTACAAGGGTGTCTCTTAGAGAGGTTTAAAATGAAGGGTTTAAATAAGATACTTAGATTTTAATTGATACTCTCTTTAGGAAGCTAGATGAAGAGAAAGATGCTAAAGCTAAGTTGATGGATCAAAATGATCAATTGTGCCAAATAATTGCCAAAGTGACAAAATGTACTCATTCACAAGTTTTGCTCTTGGAAAGTTGTGATTTCTCAACAAGTGATTATTGAAGTGGAAGAAAATGGGGAAAAGGCTAAGGCAATTGACAAATGGGTTGATAAAATGAAGCAAAAGGATAAAAAAATCTTCCCACTCATTAATGATGCTCAAATTAAGATTTTGAATAAGATAGAAAAAGTTAGAGAAATGAGAGATAAATTGGAAAATGAAAATGAATTTTATAAACTTCAATAGGAATGTCTGAAGGAAATGGTGAATTTAGATGAGATGATTTTAATTGAAGAATAGATTTTTCCTTCTGCAAAGAAGATAAAGCAAGAAGAATATCTCAGATGATTTTGCTTAAGCATTCTTCCAGACATAGTAGAAGAAATGAAAAAGTTAGAAGAAGATGCATGTGGTGCTAATACTAATCTAGAAGACTCTCTCCTTGGGCTCATAGGTATATGGTCAAATGGTGCCCCTAGAGCAACTAAATAGTTGGATGAATAATTCAAATAGAGGATGGATAAAACTATATCTCCTTTTAAAACTAAATCTATGAAAGTGTTGATCAAATGTTAGGAATAATTAAAGAGACTTGGGCCAAAGATTAAGAAAACTAAATCTCATTGCAAAAGGATTGAAAGGGAAATGTTGAGATTGGAAACAAAAAGATAGTCAATTACTAAACCATATGATGTAGTAATCCAATCAATGGTATACCAACAAATCAAGTACAGAGAAAAGTGTAGAAGTCAAATTCACATAGTAGATTAATTTTACCTTGAGACTTAAATAAATTCTTAATTTTCTTTTATTTCCTTTCTTAAGGAGTATTATGTAAGTAATCTTGTTTCTGTTAAAAACTATGTAAAATTAATATCATTTTATTATTTACTTATAAACATTAAATTACTTTGTAAATTTCCATGTTTTAAGTAGCTCAAAGTGCCATTACTCAGAGTCATTTTGTAAAAGTGAATTACTTTATCTAACTTTGCATTGCATGTAAAGTGTTTGTAATCAATCCTAATAAGGAGTGGAAAGAGAGCTACATGTCATTGATAATTGCATGACATAAAGGAGAAGTTTGAGGAATTTGTTATTCAATGAATTCCATTTTAAACGTAGCACATGTGAATCAAAGAAGTGGTTTCCTATTAGGATTTTGTGTCTTGAAATTGTATAAATGGAGGAGCAGGCCTATTGGATGGGGGATGATAATTTTTAGAAGAAAGCAATTGTAGTAATTGTACATGTGGTTTAATAAATCTATAACTTTGAGTTTGAGATAGTAAAATTATTTTGTATGAATTGTGTTAAAAGTGAATAAGAGGACAATTTGTTTTCTTGAATAACTTTGTGTCTAAGGGAATCATTTTATGTGTTATATGAAGATAAAATGGTAAACTTTGAATGATCTTTAAATATAAATTGAATTCATAGTTTATTAATCATTTTTTAGAAGGTTATCATACTAATATGTTTATCTATTTGCATAGATACAATAGACTCTACAAAATTATCTATTGTGAAATGTAATTTTCATCTTTCTCAAGCATTGTAGTCCTTACATTATTCTGTAATCTCTTATAAATTATTTTCACATTCCTAAAACTTGTTGCTTACTTGTTGAAAAATCCCTTTGTTATGGCTCATGAACAAAGTGATTAAAGTAATACCCCCAAATCAAAATAATTTACACATAATTTATATATGTTGTGAATAAATCTAAATAGAGAGTAACTAGAAGTAGATAAATATAAATATATGAGATTTTCACCATTAAATGAAGGGGATTTAATCCCATGACTACCTAGGTAGTTTTGACTCCATGAAAGATATTTGCATTGAATTGAATTAATGTGTAGTAGTAATGATGAATCAAATGGGTCAACCCTACATATAGGTAAATGAATATGATGAATATTGAATAAGAATAAATTATTCAAGTGAAATTCAAGTGGTTTAGGATATATAAATAAGTGACATCATTAAATACCTCTAACTAGATTCAAGTATCTCTAATAATGTGTAGACACCCATTCAACTTAGTGAGTTGGGAGTTGAGTTAAGATTGAAACTTAGCTATGATATCCTCAATGTTAATATCCATGGATTGGATCCCTACATGGCTGAAAACCATTGACTAGAGGGGTTTGGTGGTGATAAAAAACACTAATTGAAGTAATAGTTTAAAATGATCATCTCAATGTGAAGATTTCATTTGTATAAATTTCACAAGGTGAAGAAAGTGTACTTAAGAATGCAGGTGAAAACTAATTTTGTATGTATTTTTTCTAAAAAATGAAATAATCATTAAAATGGTCATTTATATGATAAAATAAGACTGGTGTATATGTACTATAGGAAAAATACTTTTTTTGCTTTTATTTTGGATTTTATTTTCTAGTAGATGGCTACTATAATTATTTCATGTAACTCTTTTAGAAAATTATGAGTCTTCTAGGTACTAAATTTACTTTATTTCTATCAAATGGAAAAATATGATATTTTATTTCTAATTGATGGTTGTTATTATGTTTTATTAAACTATAAGAATATGTTATTATTTTTCAGATTTGTAATTGTTACTTTGTTTCTAATAAATTAGAATTATATATATATCATTGGAGGAATGATAGGGCTATAAGGAAGGTTACTATGGGGTGTGATTTTTATATTATATTTGGAAGGAAACATTTTCGCTCAATATTTTAGAGATAAAACTACATTACATGACAAATTATTAGCCCACTATCCTATATTTGAGGTGCAGTGCAACTAATTACCCTAGATTGACCACTTACAAGTGCATCACATAAAAAATACCCAAAGTCTTCCCATGGATAGGATATGTAAATAAATTAATGGGTGCTCTTACATACCTAAAGGTACATGAAAGAAAAAGTGCATATACAATGTTATCTAATGGCTTATGTATTCGAGCATAACCCATCACTCTATGGAACTAGAGAAAACTTATAACTAATTACCCAAAAAGATCTATTTATTTTAGTTATACAATTTAAATAACATAGTTTATAACATAGATAAATAATATATAATAAAATAATTTAGAAATTATTTTACTGCTACTACCTTGTTACCACCTTCTAATCACTAAAATCCCAATTGGGTAATGATAAGTAGAATATTAACACTAATTAAACCTAAAAACCTTGTATAACCCCACTTACGCTCATAAGATTAAATGACCACTTGGTGAATAAAAAAACTACTTTATTAATTGTTAACTCAAGGGTTCTTTAGCTTTATAAGGTATGTCATCATATATCCACACTTCACTCATTTTTTGACTTTGTAAATTATATATAGGCACACTTGGATAAAGGAAATTACAAAAATGTAAAGTAATTAAAATAAAATCATACTTAGATGAATGAAATAAACTAAATTTAATGGAACTAAATGTTGTGTAAGATTCCTTCAGAAATTTACATGCATTCATAATACTAAAATCATCTATGATACTCAAACAACATATGTAAAATTAAACAATGGAAATGAATACTCAAAAATTGAATCTATTTAGCTACTCTAATAGTTTGCATCTTCCCTACAAGTCCTCCTGAGGGGCCCCTCCTCATTTGTTCTTGGGATATAATATTTCCCTTGAAATTAAAATGTATTTAGTAAAAAATAATGAATTTATTCATATCTTATAGCAATTAAATATTACTATAGTATGATTACAATGGATGAAATGATATTACTTAATCACACATAGATTATATATATTATTCATATATTATCTCCTATATTTATCATTTATATTTATTATAATATATACATAATAGGCTCTGGTTATTACTTAATAAGAAATTACAATAACTTGAGAATGTTTATATTATGGAGAACATACCTAGTAATGATACAAAATAGAAATAGGGGTGATGTTATTGGGATTTTGGAAGGAGTGAAATGTGGTATAATAGGAATGATATATGTTTCAACTCGACATCATCATGTATGCCTATATAGGGCCATGCATGCTTGTTTTCTAGTCTTTATCATTAGACTAAAATTAAAGAAAAGGTTGGTCGTTATAATTACTGCATTCTTAGGTAAATTTTAGGCAATTATTCATGTTTGGTATGGTATTTCATAGTGGATAGAAGATGATAACCTATTGGTTAAGGGACATTAATTCACTATATGTAATATGGTGTTATGGATATGTATATCCAAACATCAGTCCATTTTTACAAGACATAGCCTTCCAATTATGCTACATGTAGGTCATGTCACTCAATTTACTAAATACATAATATGATAAGAAAAATAATAATAATAGAAGATAAAATATTCAAATTTAATCATAAAATAAAAATACTTCATTCCCATAAAGATAGTTAATATATATCATCATGATTAGAATAGGGAAATATATAAAGCATATAAGAAACATTGGCATTCAAAGGCCAAGAAGGTATATAGGTAGGGGTTAAAATTTTACCATTTATATGGCTCATAAAACACCTCAAATTAAGGTGGTTTTTATTCTTGAGAAACCAATTTCTACATCCAAATATCACACACAATTCTTAAGTCGATTGGTTCTGATTTACCTATGATTTACTTGTCATAGAAATTGTGTTAAACATAAAACTTCTACCATCTCCTATCTTATTTTACCTCACCATTTGGAACTTTTCATGTCTAGTATATAATGGGATATAAAAATGGCAATGGCTAAAGAGTGAAAATTAAAAAATGTGGTCCCTTCATTCTTGTAATTTCCATGTAAGTATGAATTTAGTCAAGGGTAGCTTTGAGATTTACCTATGATTTACTTGTCATAGAAATTGTGTTAAACATAAAACTTCTACCATCTCCTATCTTATTTTACCTCACCATTTGGAACTTTTCATGTCTAGTATATAATGGGATATAAAAATGGCAATGGCTAAAGAGTGAAAATTAAAAAATGTGGTCCCTTCATTCTTGTAATTTCCATGTAAGTATGAATTTAGTCAAGGGTAGCTTTGAGATTATGTTAAGAAAATGGTTCCTTATTATTAAATTAAGGAGTAAGCTCATTAAATATATGCACATAAGATATAAATTAACATTTTCCTATGGTATTTAAAAATCTAATGTAATATTTTTGAACTTATACTTGTTTCCTTACAAACTAGGAAGCTACATCCCTTCTTTTCATTAAAGAAACCCATTATTATACTATTACCTCAAGCTCTATGGACTCTCCTCTTATCATAAAATTAGATTATTTTTATTTTTCCTTATATTCTACTATTTCTTACCCCTTGTTATTCTCATGTATTATATATGAAGAAAACACCTTTTGTAACATATCTCCTACATATAAATTGGGGTTCATTCTACATTATGAGGTATAACATAATTATGTTGATAGAATTCACAAAATTGAGCTTTCTCTTTATGGGTACCATTATTATACATATTAAATAAATACTAATAATATATTACCATTCATGTAAGATTATAGTATACTCTTATAAACTAAAATTTTAGCCACTATTCTTCAAGATAAATAGAGTAAACCCAGGTAGGTGGCTTGCATCTCAATAATAGATGTATAAATTGTGATAACTATTAAAATTTTGATTCTAGTTTCATGAGTTATTGTAAATTTTGTAAAATTTATTTTTTAATTCCTTACTCTCTTTATTCAACTAGCCATAGTTTTTGAACCAACTAAATTATGTACTTTAGAACTACTCATCTCCTTGTAGATACATCTCAAATAAAATAAATGTTGAGTCTAGATTTTGTCTATGAAAAAGTGGATATAATAGATATTTAAATATTAAAAATGGTAGGATGTTTTTGGATTATTTTATATGCTATGTCTATAGGTTAAGACTCAATTGGTATAACTAGGTCTTGAAGCTATGAATTGACTTGTGCTAATGTACCCAATTTGTTGCCTTATTCAAACATTTGAATTTCCCCCCTTAGTAATTCAATTTCCCTATGTTCTTACACTAAGGTCTAAAATTATCCTTATGAGAATGTTGCATGACTCTCATATTCATTGTCTTCATGTTGTTCAGGCATTTATTCATCCCTTTAGATCAAATTTTATTTCTCACTTTCTTTAATTGATTGCTGTTTATTTTAGTCAATTATGAAGGCTCAAAAATAAAGTAGGAAGATCCTTCCTCATCACTACTACTAGTCATAAAAGCATTAGTTTATTTAATTTCATATTTAGATAATCCCTCACTGATATATTGTATGGTAAGATAGGAAGAGATAGACATTTTTTATGGTTTCCCCCTTACTCTGTGTGAATTCCTCTTATAAACTTGAGGAATTTTGGGCTTCTTAGCTAGTGTAGGGTTTGGAGGTACTTCTTATTCTTCAAATGAAAAATGTTAAAGAATCAAACTTATCGACTTTTTTGTTTCCATTTTCTATATTTTTATATCTACTAAATGTCCATCTACTATATAAGGCTCTTTTGTTATAGGAGGTTAATTTTATTATTTTATTTAGATTCATCCTTGGCTTCTAGTTCTACTTCTTCATCATCTTTAACTTCCTCCTATTCATTGCCTACCTCCTCTTCATCACTTGATTTTGTCTCCTCTTTAACATTTTCTTCCTCATCATGTTCTTCCTAAAATGGAAACTACAATAATTATTCCCTAGTCACATTAGGTCTTTATCTATTTAGGTTGTGTTGAATAATGAGTTGTATCAATCAATGGTTGGGCAAAGGTTTAGAGTTTCCTTTTTTATATTCCTTTACTATTTTACATAGCATTTTTAATAGGAAATTTGGCACATTTATTATATTTGTATGCCTCAAGTGATTGAGAAACTTTAAATATAAGCCATATAATATATAATGTCTCCCTTCATAGTTTAAATACTTTAGAATAAACATAAAAACTTTTTCCCATACTTTTGGTAGAGATAGACATTGGTACCTTATCTAGATAAGCTTAATCACTCAAAAAATTCTATAAAGGTTTCCATTTCTTCAATTATATCAAAATTTTCTTCCCATATATATCCTACTATGTGTAGGCTAGTAATTAATCTCATAGGTCTTTTGGTTTCCTTTGTTTTCAACCCTCTAATAATGGTTTTGTTTTTTTCAAATGAACTAGAAAATCTATCTACCACTACTTGGTCAAACCTTATTAGCTTTTCAAAATATGATAACTGCCCCTATATTCCAAAAGAGGATGGTGATGTCTTGTTTCTAAAAAATAGATGGTAAGTTAGTAGGTTCCTTTCTAACACAATATCCTCCCATGGTGGTTTGAATTAGCTTAAAAAATGATAAATAGGTATTTGTTATCAATTTAGGATAAGAATGTTTTTAGATTTGTTAACCATTAATCCTTATACTTTAATTTTAAATAATAAACACTTATCATGTAACATCTTGAGGTAGGCAGATGGTGCATTATTTATGATAAACACCTACAACTAACATGTCACTAATTCTTGAGTGAAGTACAATTCAATGTTACATGTAAGAGGGTAGGGAATTATTTGATGGGGACATGAAATTGGTAGTGGGATGGGGAAAAGCTCTTAATGGGATAAATATGTAAAAAATAGTATTTAAATTACCATGAGTTATGATCATAGAAATTATTTTAAAATTATCCAACATAATGATTGCATTAATTATAATTAACAAGAATTAATTAATAATTTACCTTAAAAATATTAAATAATTGCCTTAATTATATGGGTTACATCATCATATGGATGTGCTTATATTTTGAGAAAAATAAGTGAAGTGGGATGATGTGGAATGGAGTGTAGATATGATGATGGATGCATGTGGATGTTATGTGACATAAAAGATAGTGTATTTCATTGATGGATTTGGATAGGTACATGTTCATGGAAACTACTAGATCAAATGGTGGTGACATATAGACTAAATATGTATGATGATACCATTTGTAGATGAAGACAACTAGTATAGAAGTAATATACAATGAAAAGTGCTAAGGGTGGAAGAAGTAGAATACAACCAAAGGATTTGTGACCACACTTTCATCAGGAGTATTGGATGAATTTGCATCATCTTATATCAAGTGGCATTCATATCATAAAAACTTATTATTTTGGATTAAATATGTACTTTTTTTTATCAATAAGGGTGAATAGATTGATAATGTAAACTATCATCTAGTTTCTTCAAAAACTATCCTTCCAAAGATGCATAACATAACTTATAGTAACTTGTTAAATAACCTGTACCAATTGAGGACACATTATGTGGTTCAATTTTTTAATCTATAGTATATAACATGTATCCTATATCACAAAATATATATCCTATAACACATAATTTTCATCTTATAACACATAATTTGTATCCTATAGTAATGGAAAAAGCTACCTAGGAATGATAAAATAGGTGTTTGAATTTACAAGAAAGTAAGATGATTCAAAAGGATCTAAAAAGTATATTCTTATTAGTTTGATGATTTTTATCATGCATTTTCCCTTTTTCTAAAATTTCCCCCTTAGATGGTCAAAAAATTTATTTTTCATTTAAGGGTTTATTTTATACAGACATTGATAAGCCAAAGACTAGTTTTCTAATCAACACCTATCAACAAGGATTGAAGGTTTTCATTACTAATTTTTATGATATTTTATGACTTTGTTTGATTGACTGGACAACTGATTAACCAAAGTTTTTATTTAGCCTATATCAAACCAAAATAAATGATTAGACTAGCTAAAATAAAATGGTTATTCTTTACAAATTGAGATCAAGGTTACTATAGTATGTTGATGATGTAGAAGTAATATATGCAACATGCTGAGAGGAATATGATGTGTGTCCTTCCATAGGATGCTAAGTGAATCTCTCCTTGGAAATGGTTTTTTGTATCATTTGAGATTATGGCCATTTATTAATAGGCATAAAAATACATGATTAATGGTATGTATTTTTAAATCTCCATTATCAAAGACTTCCTCTATTTCATAGGGCCCAATACATCTAGTTATTATCTTGCCCTTATGGTCTTTGTATTTATAATGAAAAAGAATGACATTTTCTCCTAGATAAAACTCTCTTATCCTTATATACTTATCGTGCTATCTGATCTTTTATTGATTGACAACTTTAGTATGATGTAAAATTTCATTTTAGAGTTCATCCAAAGAATTTATTTATAGGATCTATCCTTATATTCTTGTGAAAAATATAGACCAAGTTCTAATGTTATCCTTAAGGTCTTCTATTCAAATTAAATGGGAAGCACAAGCTTCTTTCCATAAACTAATTTATATGTCATGAGCCCAATTGTGGTCTTCCATGTGATTCAATATGCCCAAAATACTTCATGAAGATGATCTTCCCAATACTTAAAATTCACATTAACTATTTTGGTGTGGTCTCGAACTCCTTGTTTCTAATCTCTACCTATCCATTAGATTGAGGATGGTAGGGGTGGATTTTTTATGCTTGATTTAATATTCCTTGAAAAGGGTAGCTATGAGATTAGATGTAAATTAAAGGCCTTTGTTAGTAAAAATTTCTCTTGATACCCCATGATAGGTCAAAATTTACTCATTTATAAATTCTAACACTTATGTAATGGTTCCAAAATCAACTGAGGCTATAGTGGCATTTAATCCAAATTTGTTAGTTTCCCCATATGTTGACATTGATCACATTATTGGGTGTATTCAAAGGAGACATTGTGTAGAGTATGATAGTAGTATCCAATATCTATAATCTTCATGGAATTCCTTTTTTTAGTAAAATTAGCCCCACAAGGTTCATCATGACATGCTTGAAGGATATCAACAACCTCATATTATCAGATAAATTGATGCATAACTAAATCAAGTCCTATGATAAATAGGTACCTAGATATCCATGAGTATAGACCACTTTATGTAATTAAATTATTCTCTTATTTGGGATTAAAATGTTGTGGTAGTAATACTATAGCTAAATAATTAGCAATATCTACATAACTAGGAGTATTAATGGTTAATGCAAAAAGGTGTTCATCATAAAAGGAAACATATACTATGAGAATTTTTTCATGAAATTGTAATTGAGAAAAAAAATATAAAACTACATTATCCTTGCTTGGTCTATCAAAAATGGTTATATCAAATTCTTGTAGTAAAAATAACCATCTAATTATCCAGCTAGTTTTTATAGGCTTATTCATTAAATACCTGATTATTGCATGATCAATATGGATGAAAAATTGATACCCAATAATGTAGTGTATAAAATTGTTAATAGAATATACTAAATAAGGGAATTAATTTTATTTAATAATTTAGTTGAGTTCAGCTCCTTGGAGGTTTTTGTTGATTAAATAAATAACATAGGTTAACAACTACTCTTTCTAAACAAAGATGAATCTTAGTGTACAATAAAAATGTCTATATGGATATGAAAGGGCTATTTCCAATTAGGACATCCTTACATAGGAGTTGTTATCACTAAATTTTTAAGATATTATAATGTTTCTTGACATGTAGTACACAAAACAAAATTATCATCTTTAGAAAGTAAAACAAATAAAGGTGTTGTATTTTTGCTCAATACCTTGATAAATCTAGGTAATAACCAACATGTTCTAGGAAACTTATAACATATTTTTACTTATTTTGAATTGATAAGTCTTTGATTATACTTATATTTGAAAGATCTACCTTAATACCTATAGGTGTGATGTGGTTTCCCAACATAATACCTTTTTTCATTGACATGTAGTAATTTTTGTGACTTAGGGATAACTAACGATATTGATAACATTGAAGGACTTTATCAAGCTTTTAAAGGTATTCATCATAATTCTTTCCATAAATGGTAAAGGCATTCCATATATATTTCTACATAGTCATGTGAGATATCATAAAATATGCTCAATACAACTCGTTAAAAGGTGGGTAAAGCATTACATAAACTGAATGGAAGTACTACATGTGCATAGGTACCCTAAAGAAATATGAAGGGAGTCTTGTATTGGTCCTCAAGTGTTATTATGATCTAGTTATAGCCACTAAATCCATAAAGAAACGAGAAATAATTTTTTCATACAAATATGTTAAGGACTTTAGTCAATAAAAGAAAGGGGGAAATGATCCTTCCTTGTATCTATAGTCAATTCACTATAGTATACACATATACCCCATTTAATCCATTACTTATGTATAATCACAAGGGGTGAAAGCCATTGACTATCAAAAACATGATAGATGAACCTTGCATCTAATAGTTTATGCAAATCTATAATGACAACATCTATAACAACATGCTTCATCTTACATTATGGTTAGAAAATGGGTTTACATTCCTCTTTGATGTAGAAGTGATAGATGCATAAATTAATAGGGATGCCTCTCATATCAGGATAATAACAATCAAAATTTATCTTATGCTTTTGGATCATAGTGACTAACTTGGTTTCTTGTTGGAGTGTCAACTTGTTGATAGTGAGGGGTTTTATTGGAAGGATTTCCACTTGCTTGCATAAGGACAACATGGATTCAATGTTACCTATCAGTGGTGCATAGATGAAATGGTGTGGAAAAAGATGGTGGAAGGTTCTAATGTCTTTTACAAGGTCAAAGGGACCAATATCATGGAAATATTTTCAAAAGGGCATGTTGTACATTATAAGAGATTATCTATTTCAAGGTCCTCTTAATAAGTGTTTTGTAAAATAAGAGAAATGAGTGTGTTTTCCTATTGATCTTTGATGGATGTGCTATGATAAAATGTGCATAAAGTCTATAAATAAATGTGTTTCTCATCTACTTATATTACCCAAGGAGGTCGGTATTATTTAGAGGAAACTTTGATTGGTGGATATAATGCTAATTTCTTAGTGTCATTTCCATTTTAAATCAACATTTTTCCTGACATGTAGATAATGAAATAATTATTTGTGTCCAATTGTGGCCTTCCCACAATAAGCAGGTAGAACCCTTAGTTTTCAATTGTATAATGATGAAATCTATTGGATATTCACATGAATCCATAATGATGACTAGATATTCAATCATCCCCTCAAGTTTGATGGTTTATTTATCATCTATTTATAAGATAAAAAGTGTTGGGTGAAGTTATTTTAGTTAAAGTCTGTGCATGGTTTACATAGTCATAACATTAATGGGATCTATACAAACCAAGTACTCTAATCCAAGCAGTCATATAGTCAATTTGTTGTAAGTTGAAAATTAATGTTGATATTGATTATATGACTACCTAATTAGAGTACTTTGGTGGAACTATATTTCCCAACATGATGTTTTCAAGTTGGCCAACTACTTAGATATTTTTGGTATCCTTCCTTTTGATCCAGGTTTATTTAATCACAAATCATGGAAAAAATTTGTATAGATGGGGACATCTTTGATGGCTTGAAATAATAGAATCTTGACACATATTTTTCATTTATCTTAAGTTATTAAATTCAAGTTATTGGTCAAGACAATAGATATTTAACCTCTCAAGAAATGGAGGGTTTGTAGGACCTTCTTGCGTTGTATTGGAACTTGGTTTAGGAGTATTAATGGGTTCATGGGATTATATATATTAGTACATTTTCTATAATATCCTTTGGAGGTTATGTGATCATGGGTGA
Source organism: Torreya grandis (assembly GCA_037957365.1). Classification (NCBI taxonomy): domain Eukaryota; kingdom Viridiplantae; phylum Streptophyta; class Pinopsida; order Cupressales; family Taxaceae; genus Torreya; species Torreya grandis. The sequence goes on along the minus strand of JARHVA010004082.1, from coordinate 364,244 downwards.
GGAGGGTTATATAAAAATGAGTCCTAAATAAAGGTGTAATTATTTGATATAGAAGGTGTAAGTTAGTTATTACATTATTTTAGTGGTCTATTTTAGTTGAACCAAATTATTTGCAAGGCTTGGCATAGGCTAGGTATATAGCTATAGTTTTTTATAAGGTGGTTGAGTGCTTGGCATTAAATCTAGTTATGTTTATTGTTTCAACTATTTTTGCTATGAGAAACTATCACTTGGATTTAACCAAGGTTAGATATTTATCCTCTATTTTTGCCATGGGTTGTAAAGATAAGACTACTATTGGTTTTGGTTTTGGGGCTACCAATACTAGTTTTGAGGCTATTGTCAATTATTTTGGGTGGGCTTCCAACTCTTGAGGTTGGGTTATTTTTCTAAGACCAATTTTTTTTTTCATGGGTGGCCATGAACTATGTCCATTCCAATTAGTTGAAAATTGAGATTTTAGAAATACATAATCATATGGCATACCTTGATTTGATGGACTAGGTGTCCATTGTCTATGTTGAGCCACATAAATAACATGATCTCCACATCTATAAATTGCATGTAATTCTATTTTTTTAGGATCCTCATCCATTATGGTAGCCACTTTTACTCAAATATCCTTACAATTTTAGTTTACTTTCTTTTTTTAATAGTTTGGAAAATAAACCTTCAAGGTTTGTTCTATTTCTTCTTACTCTTCCTTGTGTATAAGGTATCTAGCTAAGTATCCATATGTATAATGATGTCTTGATTAATATCTTGTATAAAATTGGTTACCTTAAATATTGAGAGTCCATTTACAATTGATGAAGGAACTATCTTGTTGCTATAGTTTTTGTTCATTGTTTATATTGACTAATTATTGTACATAAGTGATAAATCTCAAAGTAAAATGTTAAAAAATATCCTCCAGTCATTAGGTCTAATCCTACCAAAAAATATTCTCTAACTCTTTTAAAAATATCAATTTGATGTATTATTTTACCATTGTAGTCTACTCAATTTTTTTTAGGCTGAACATGAACCTTTCCATGTAGTCTTCTCGTAATTCGTCTTCTTGAGTTATCCTGAATATGTCATCCCTCTTATGGTTTCTTACTTGATAATATTATTGATATCTAGATATAAACTTCTTCTTTATTTCTTCCAAAGTAGAAATTTCATCCCTCCCTAGTCACATAAACCATTAAAGAACTACATCTTTAAGTGTTTCTAAAAAAAACTTCACCTTTTAATTATATTCATGATAATTATAACTTTGACATAATATATCAAACTCAAAGAGGAATATATCTAGGTCTTCACTTTCCTTTCCCCTAAAATTATAGAGGGAATAATGAAGGATATTCTCCATAGGTTCATTTCCCCCAAGGTTGTGGATGGGCTATTCAAAATTTACATACTTATTGGCTTTATTCTCTTCTTTATCATCCTCCAAAAATACCCTTTCTATATGTAGACTAGAAGCTTTTTCCTCCCACTCTTTGAATTTGTTGTCAATGTACATACTCCTTGGTGTGTATTAAATGTAGATTTTGGATATTTCTAAAGGGATAGAAGGTCTCCTATAAAAAGGTGGAGTGGAATTTATTGAGATTCATCTTGTTTTATAGTTAAGAGCTTATCTAATTAAGTAGATTCTGTAGGACTGATGTTTCTTCTAGGATATAAAAGGGATTTAAATGCTTTCTTGGTAAAAAGTTTGGGTGAAGATAAAGAGAACTGAATGTTATATTCTTGAGTGTGAGCAAACAAAGTAAGAATTATTAAATATGGTATAGAGGGGTCATTCTCAGTTGTGTTAACATCTTCTTCTTCAAAATTATCAACTTTTGCTACCAACCCAACCAAAAATTATTATTTTTCTAGTTTTTCTATTGATAATTGTGTATTATATATAGGATTTTCCTCATATTCATTAGTTGATATATACTTTATCTCTTTTTTTGCATCATAAGTTTACTACCTAGTCAATAATCTACCTAGATGATCTCATTATCTCTACATGGAAACCAACCACTCTCTTTTTTTTTATATTTTTTATTTACAGGTTTAGTATAGCTCATGTTTAATTAGTTTTTTACTAATTTAACTATACAGAAAGCAAAAAAATTATCTAGAAAGTAGGAAATATTAAATTAGAAATCATTGAATTTTTAACCAAGAAAGTAGTAAATGTTTAATCTAGGAATACAAAAACTAACTAAATAGATTATCAATGTTGGATATTTCAAGTGTGCAAGACCTTCCCCAATAAAAATGCTAAAATGATGAGAAAAATATTAGAACCAATTAAACATCACAACCTTATACAACCTCACCTATTCTCATAGGATTAAGTGGCCACTTGGCACATAAAATAACTACTTCATTAATTGTCAACCAATGGGCATTTTGGCTTGATAAGGTAATATCAACATAGGTGCACATTTCACTCACTTGTTGAATTTTTCAATTACATATACAGACACTTGCATAAAGAAATTTTTTGAAATATAAAGTAATTGAAATTAAATAATACTTACATGAATGAAATAAATAGAACTAAGTGGAACTAAATGTTGTGGAAGCTTCCTTAAGAAATTAAAATGCATTCACAGTATTGAAATCATTGATGATAATCAAATAACATATGTATAATTGCATATTGGAAATGAATAATTGAAAACTAAAACTACTTGTCTACTCTAATGAGTTAATATCTTCCCTAAAAGCCCTCCTAAATGGTCCCTCCTTATTTTTTCTTGATATCCAATCCTTCCCTTCAAATTAAAATATGTTTACTATAAACTATTAATTTTATTCATATCCTATAATAATTAAATATTGATACAATAAGAATACACTAGCTAAAATGATATTGGATGATCACACTTAGATTACTCATCTTATTATTACATTATCTCATCTTTATCCTACATATATTTTATAATATATATAGAAGAGGCTACGGTTATTTATCAATCAAAAATTACAACTTGAGAATGTTCATATTATAGAGAATGTGACCAATAATGGCTACATGATAGAAATAGGGCTGATGTTGTTGAGAAGTTAGAAGGAATGAAATTCAGTCTAATATGAATGATAGATGTTCCAAATCCTCCTCATTATGTAGGTGTATATAGGGCCATGCATTTTTATTCTCCAATCTTTGTCATTGGACCAAAATCAATGAAAAGGATAACCATTACAACTAATGCATGATTAGGTAAGTTATAGGTAGTTATTAATGTTTGTTATAGTAGTTATTAATGGTTGTATGATGATAACCTATTGGTTATAAGACATGAAAGCCTCATATTCAATATGGTGTTTCAACTATGTATATATAGACATAATCTTATTACTACATGACATAGCCTTATGATTATGCTATATGTGGGTCATGTCACTCAAGTTACTCAACACATAATATGAGAAGTAAAATCATCATAATAAAAGATAAAATATTCAACTTTATTCACAAGACAATAAATAAATTCATTCCCATAAACGTAATTAATATATATCATTATCATTAATGTATTTAAAATAGGGAAATGTACAAGGCAAATAGGAAATGTTGGCATTTAGAGGAAAAAAAGGTAGATAGGTAGGGGTTCAAATTATGCCATTTATATGGCTCATCAAGAAATGTGAGAGCATATGGTGGATAAAACTAGAAAACCAAAAAACACTAAAACTATTATATATAAATGGCCTTATAAATAGCTTTGATACCAAATGATACGACCTTCCAATATATTATAAAAATAGTGTAAATATAAAAATAATACAACAAATGAACATACAAGGGCTATATTTCATAAAAGAAAGTTAGTAGAATTATTATAAAATATTGATGGCCTCTTCGAGTGAGAAACCTCCTTTGAGTAAGATAAATATAAAATAAATTTATGATGCCTTTCTTCCAGTCTAGGATCTTATTTTTACTAATTATATCCTAGATAAATTCTACGTAATAATAATGTAGGATTACTACAATCATCTAAAGTGATGACTTTCAACACATATGCATTTATAGCTTCTATTTAAGATGATAATTATTAAGAAATATTTAGGATGGAGGGATACTAACACAATTTATATATCTATACCTAGAGGATTCTCTTGAAATTGCAAAAATGGCACAATGATTTTTATTTTATCTAAGAATTTATTTAGGGAGAAAATTTTACTCAATATCATGTGTAGCTTTTTATCATAGCACCTAATCAATGAATAGAGTTCATATTCTTATCCAAATGGATATAAAACCATATAAGAACATTTAGTTATTCCCCCACTACCTTTAAATATCTTGACCTTCATTCCATTAGATGCACTTATAAGTTAAACATACCAGTCCCAAGGCTAAATCCATACAAAAATTTCAAAAAACATTTACTTGAAAACTAAGGTATATATAAATCAAACTAATAAAAAACTATCCCTTGGATTTTTAAATTAATAAAATAAAAAATAAATTTGGTTTTTTTTATGCCACCAAGATTTATAAAATGATTCAAAAGTTTCCTAGTAGACCAATAAACTTTTTAATTATGTACTCAATCAATGAAATTAGTTTGGGTTACATTTGTAAAGTCATATAAATGTAAAATGCACCTTCATATGGTCTTCATTGACCTTTGTGTTGTAAAATTGCATGCCTATAAATGCATCCCTAAATAGAAACCTACATATCTTAGTGAAAATTAGTTAAAATGTTTCAAAGAATTTCCATGTAGACCATCACATATCATATGAGAAACTATGAAAAAAATATGCAAAAAACACTAAACTCTTATGTGATTTTATAAGAAAGTAGTGGGAGGTGGGGATGGACTACGAAATATTAAATTAAAAAAAATGGATAGGAAATAAATTGAAATAAATTTATCGCTTTTACATTGATCTCTTATATAATTTACTAGAGGATGGAAACCATAACATGTATAGTGTTTTAATCTTAAATTTTCATCAAGAAGATACAATTCTTTATAAATAGCACAAACCACATGAATGTGGAAGATATTATGGTACTAGTAACCTATATTAAATGTGTTATTAATTATTTTAAATAAAAAACAATGCATAATGTCAAAAATAAATAAATAAATTACACTAAATAAAGTATTGTCATTACTAATTAATTTTTTTAATTGTACACACACACACACACACACACACACACACACACACACACACACACACACACACACACACACACACACACACACACACATTCTAAGTATTTCAAGAATTAATTCATGCTTAAATTTATGAAATTTATAAAAATATTTGTGTGGAGCTTTCCATAAAATTTGATCAATGGAATATTTTAACAATAATAAATTTTGAATAGTAAAGTATCTTCCTATTTTGTTCAAAGTCTTCAACTAGAAATTGTAATAATTTTCTCAAAAATCGTATTTGAATCCAAGTTCTTGTAGATACCATTTATATAGTGTTAAAATATATCTTCCTAATATATGAGAGTTGTGGTTAATTTTTTCCATGTACATAATGCAACAAGAAGTAGTTCTTTCTTGCATCATTTTCTTTAAATGAAATAAGTATGAAAAAAATCCCTATATTTTTAATTTTATTCAATTTTTAATTACATGTATGAAAATGGTAAAATATCATTAATGTCTAATGATTAATATATATTATTAATAAAACATCATTGAGGTAAAATTTTCTCTAGATGGAGAGAGAAAAAGGAGACGTAATGGATGATCCTTAGTAATTTGAATTTTTACTTGGGAAGGAAAACCAAAACAATTATGTGGGCACTACCAAGATATAAGAAGGAAATATTCTAGGAGAAAATGTTCTCTCTAAAGTCAATGTGGCCCCATGTAATGCCCTTGAGAAGAATGTCATGGTAGACAAATGACCAAAAGAGATGGACTCTATTCAGATGCAAGAAAACAAGATTGACTCTCTGAAGAAAAGAATGAACCACATTTCCCCAAAATGTCTTTGGAGAACAAGGTGAAAGGCAAATGTATAGTGGAACATGAATTTTCAAAATTCTAGATTTTCCTGAAAGTGAAAAAAATGAGGTTTTCATTCCAATCCCTGACCATATGGTATAACTAGCTGATGTGGAAGTGGTCAAATCTATCCTAGATAGGGTGAATGTATCTTGGCCTAATATTGACTCTTTTTATAGCTAGAATAAATCTAGGTGGAAATCCAAAGGACACTTAAAGGTGGTTGCATTGGCCAAGGGTTTCTTCCTAGTCAAATTTTACTTACAAGAGTATTATATAAAGGTTCTCTTTAAATGGACTTGATTCATGGGAAAAGAAAGCATTATTATAAAGAGGTGGAAGGTTGGGTTGAATCTTAGAAACACTACCATGGATGATGTTCCAATTTGGGTACTTCTCCTAGAAATCCATTTAGAATATTAGTACTAAGATGTGATTAAAGGTATAACTAAGGCTTTGGGACAACCCATAACCATTGACCTAGTAACAATCTCTTGTCAAAGAATGGTTATAACTCAAGTTAATGTCTTTTGACTAAGGACAATCCACTAATGTATAAGATCAAAATCTTGTCAAAATATGGTGATTGTACATAATACATTATGTATGATAAAAAATCCATAATCTACCTATGATGTAACATTCTTAGCTATATGTTAAAGGATTATCCTAAGAAATGTCAGGATATTGTCACCCTTAGGCACATGTGGGATAAGAAGGTGGCACTAAGGAAGGAACAAAAAGCTAATTAACTACATAGAATTGGTTTTCCTAGAGCTTCACCAAGTGTTTTTTTTATTGATGATATGAAAGGTATTCCTTAAAATAACTCTTTTATTCCTCTTAAACTATTTACTAATTCAGTGTCCCTAAGTGAGAAGATGCCCCCTGGTGACCCTTCACAAACCCCCTCCTTCTCCTCCCCCCTCCACCTCTTTCTCCCTAGGTGATCCCCTAGGTCCCCCCTCCTCCTCCCCCTTTGTCCACCTCTTCCCCCCACCCTTTTACCATGATTTTATCACACCTCACAAGCATGTCAATTCTCCTTTAGGTGACTTGGGCCTCACACCATCTCCTAATCCTTTCCTCTCCCCTTCCAAACTTGGCCTAGTTTCTTTTCCCCCTCCACCACTACTTTGACTTTGTATGGCCCCTTCTCCATTTCTCCCTCATAATCCCTTCATATATGTCCACATCCCCTTCCTTCTCACTCTTTGGGTTATTTTCAACCACCCAAGATTGCTTCAACCTTTGAGATAGCCCAAACTTTGGCTAAAAAAATCCCCCTATTTTCTATCTTAGATTGTTATAATTTTCCCCTTCCCAAGGATACCCCTCTTTCTCCCCTTATGAAGTCTTTGGATCCAAACAAATATTAGGGAAAATGCTTTGAGACTAAATCTCCATATCAATAAATGCTCTAGGTAGAAGGGTTTACCATAAACACAAAAATTAGAAAAGGGAGGAAAAAAACTAATATTAGAGTCACCACAAAACCAATGGTTAGGTCACCCAGAATGGTCACAAAGAATTTAGAAACAACTAAATAAATAGTAAAGGATTCCCAATAAACCCTTAAAATACATCAGAATAAGAAATGAAAATACTAACTTGGAATGTCAGGGGTTTAAACAACCCTAGAAATAAAATAACTATTGTAATATTATTAAAAGAGTTGACCCTAATTTTCTTCTTATCCAAGAAACCAAATGTCTAAAACTATTATAAGATCATGTCCTAAAAGCATTTGGAGAGAATCTCATGTGTTCACTTTAGACTCTAAAGGTTCCTTAGGGGGCTTGGCTATTTTTTGGAACCTAGAGTATCTTGGAGGAAATCCTACATGGAAGATAAATGACTAGATTTATGTCATCATTAGAGAGATAGATAAAAAGGAGGAATGTATCCTCTCCAATGTCTATGCCCTAAATTTCCAAACTATTAAAAATAATTTATGGGAAAGCCTACTGACTTTCTGAAGGACTAAGGACTTGTGATAGATGGAATTGGATTGTTACTATGGATTTCAATACCCCCTTACTCCTAGGGATAAAAGAGGGGGCATGTTAATTTCATATAAAGCATGATGAATTTTAGTTACTTCATTAAAAATGCATGGTTAGTGAATGTGGATCTAAGTGGTAACCCATTCACATGGTTTAATATAATAATGGGTGAAAATTGGATCTAAGTCCATATTGATAGAGTTTTGATCTCCTCAAATTGGGATATTCACTTCTCTATTAGGATCTCTTCCCTTCTTATAATTGGGTTTAACCATAAACCTTATTTTTGAAGGAGATAAAATCTAATAACCAAAATTTAATCCCTTTAGATTTTAAAGCATGTGGATTCATCATCCAAATATAATGGAATCCTTAAGGAATGGTGGAAAGAACCATTTTTGGGTTCAGATATGTTTATTTTTACAAAAAAATTAAGATTCGTCAAAGTGAAGCTAAAAATATGGAACAAAGAAGTCTTTGGTGACATATTCCTATAAAAAAGGGCACTAGAGGTAGAACTATCATCAATTGAATACATCTTAGCTATGGACAATAATACGAAACAAATTAATCTCACTACCTAATCTCTAATCTCTATGCTTCATGCTTGGTCTTGACACACTTTATTTAACTTCTTTCTTTGATTCTCACATGTGTTTCCATGTGACAAGAAAAGAAATGATTAGTAAGAATACGAAACATAATACATCAAGCCAACTCATAATATATTATGTAGTTGAATTTGTTGGAAAGTCACTTTAGAATCTAGCAAGTGGATATGATTGCAAGGGTTGGGACACATGTGAGTGGGGAGTGGGGAGTGAAGTGATCATTCAATACCATATGTCTAGGAGCACTTGGTTGAATGAGGGGGACATGAATACCAAGTTTTTTCATCATTTGGTAATGAGACAAAAATGTAAACATAATTTCTCAATTAGAAATTTATAATGGGTTTATTATAAAATATGATGAGGATATTTCTTGCCATACACTCAATGTTTTCAAAAATATTATCATGGAAGAAGGTCTCTTAGATGAATAACTTGTTGATAAAATGTTGAATAAATTTGATAAAGTTATATCTGACACTAACAATGCCTCCCTCTCTAATGTCCCTTTTTAAGAGGAGATAAAAAATGTGGTCTTCATGATGGAAGGCTTCAAATCCCTAGGACTTGATGGCTTCACTCCCATTCTTATTCCAAAAATTTTGGGATATAATTCAAACTAAGGTTAAGATGGATGTTAGGTAATTATTCCAATCCAAAACCATCCTTAGAGAAATAAATAAAAAAATTTAGTTTTGATTAAAAATTTTTAGTTTTGATTAACAAATTTAAGTGAAAATAATTTATAGGACTTCCACCCTATCAGCGTTTATAATAACACATACAAAATGTACTCAATTATCTTGGTAAAATGAATGTAAAATATTTTAGAGAAACACAATAGGGAATAACATGGTGATTTTGTGGTAGGTAGACAAATAACAATTAGAATATTCCTAGTTCATGAAGCCATCCATTCCATCTCCAAACCATTGAGGAAAGGAATGTTCCTTAAGTTTGACATGTTTAAAGCTTACAATTGGGTATCCTAGAATTTCTTGATGATGATTATGGAAAATGTGGGTTTCAATTAGGACAAGGAAAATCATATGGAATTTCATATCCACCCCTAAATTTTATGTTATAATAATGGGGTTACAAAAGGGTTGTTCCCTACTTCTAGAGAACTAAGGTAGGGAAACCCCCTCGCCCCATAGCTCTTAATCATTGTAGGAAAAACACTAGGAAGGAGTTTGATAAAATACTACACATAGCAATAGATTAAAGGAATTTTAGTGACACTTAAATCCAAGCCTATCACTCATGAATAATTTTTAGATTATACCATCATCCTAGGTAAATCCTCTATGGAGGAAGACAAACACCTAAAATCTATCTTAAAAAACTATGAAGTTATTTTAAATCAATTTATTAATTTTTACAAAAGATCTTTGGTTTTCATTAACACTCCACTCATTCAATAGAAAATAATTGTTAGAATTTTGGAATGCCAGGTGAGAAAACTACCATCAAGCCATTTGGGAATTCTACTTTTTAAAGGTAAAATGGATTTTAAGCTTTGGAATCAACTCATTGATCAAATATAAAAGAATCTTTTAGGGTATAAGGGACACCTTTTGACATAGGCAAGGAAATTACAACTACTCAAAGCCTTGATCCAAAGTATCCCCATGTACCAAATGTCCATATTTAGGATAACATCCAAGGTTACCATTAAAATTGAACAAATTTTTAAAAAAATATTATGGAGGGGCACTAAGGATAGATTTAAGTTCAATATCATCTATTTATCAAAATCCTATCTTCCTAAACAAATAGAGGGATGAGTCTTATGAACAGGGCCCTATTGGTAAAAATGGAATGGAGACTCATGAAGGAAGACAATGAATGGGAAAAATTTGTTAAGGCCAAATACCTAGAATGGATTGAAAAAAATGGATTTATATATGAAAATGGTCCTAAATATGGATCCAATTTCTATAAATCCATCACCAACTATAATGATCTTCTCGTAAAAGGCATAAAATGGAAGATTGGAAACATAGAGAAAAATAACTTATAGAGACATCTAGATGTTCACTATCCCTCTCTCCTTACAACAAACTTATGCCAATTTATATATGAACTTCAAGAAAATAAAAACTATTGGGTGTTGAATAAAGGATCAAAAATTAGGAAAATTCTCCCCACTAAAGGACACATAATTGAAAAAGTACATGTGATCCAGAATCTTAACTAATCTATTAGGTAGATTCACATTCCTACATTACCTAAGGAGGATAATTTTATATGTGATACTAAAGTTAGTGGTATGTACTCAGTGTCCTTAGGACATGCCATTGATCTTAGCCTAAAAATCAAATGCAACTTCTAGAAATACCTGTGGATAAAACATTTAACCCTCAAAGTAAATTTTTTCTTCTATTTGGTAGCCCAAGATAAGATCTTGATAGTGGATAACCTAGAAAATATAGGATTGATAGTCCCCAATAGATGCCCATTATGTAGGAAATTATAAGACATGGTCCACCTTCTATTCCTAAATTTCCCTTTTAGTTCAATATAATTTAACTGGACACTAAATAAATTTAACCTTTCTTGGGTAAAACTAGATAATGTGCTTAATATTATCAAGCAATAGAAAGAACCATGGAATATCCCATCCCTATAATTCTTGTGGTACTTGGCTCTTCCACATTGGTTTTAGAGTGTGTGTAAATACCATAATGATAGCATTTTATCAAATAAAAGGCACTGGCCTAAAGGGGTCTTTCTATAACTTTGTTAGGCAATCATTAAAAATTGGAAATAATTCCCTCCCATGGACAAAAGTGTATGACCTATTGTATCACAATTGATCTTCAACAACTAGGATGTAGTTAAAAAATTAATATCCCCCTCCAAATACCTAATTTACAAACACACAAAATGGAAGGGTCCTCCTGAAGGTTAGTTTAAATTGAACTTTGATCGATAATCTAAAGGAAACTTTGGACCTATAGGTGGGGAAAGATCCATAAGGGATTCAAAGAGAAGGTTGATTTCTTCTTACATTGGACATTTAAGAACATAGACAAGTCATATTGTTGAATCTAAGGTAGAATTTTAGGGCATCCAACTTACCTCCAACCTTAAGATAGAAAGAAAAATTATGGAGGGAGATTCTCTAAATATACGAAATGATTTGGATGGAAAAATAACCCCCCCCCCCCACCCACATAATAAAAGATATTATTGATGATGCCAATCAAAATTTAAGGGGCATGATACAAGTCCAAATTATCCACACTTATCATGAAGGGAATGGGGTGGTAGATATACTTGATAATATAAGAGTATACTTGCCTATTTTAACTAACTATCACAAAGGAGGCCATTTCCTTGAAATCATCCAATTGGCTATATGAAATGAAAGTATAGTGGGATAGTATGGTAATCAGGATGACACATGCATTAACATTTCTCATCAAGAGATGGGTTTCAAATATTATGAATCATCATTATGAAAAAGTGAGGTGGATTTATTGATTAAGGAGGGAGTTAATGTGCTTTGAAAATATATTCCAATCCATTCAAACCAAGATTTTTTATATTCTCCTAAATATATTCCTCGAGTCTAGAGGAATATATAAAATGGAGGGCAATAGGGAGCATTTAGAACAACCCCCTATTTTGAAGTGTGTGTCTTAAAGAAAGTCTAGAATAAGTTATAATGGGGTGGACTCATATAATTGATGCTAAGGATTTCTAAGCATGATGATGATGTTGCAATGGATTTTTTGGTTGGTTGGAATAAGTGAGTGGTAGAGATGAGAGGAATCAAAGTCAAAGTCATGGAGGAATTTATAGGTGAAGACATGGACATGATGTGTGATGGAGAAAAGGCATAAATGATTAGTATAAAAATCAAGAACTCATCCAACATTTCTTATGCACAAATGATTTTGTCAAAATAGATAAGGAGTTCCCTCATGTTGATCTCCCATGGAAATGGCTTAAGGTGTGCCTTCAAGTGATGAAATACCAGACTCTCAAAGGTAAGCATAATTTAATTTTATCCCACCACTTTTTATTATTAAATAATTTATAGGAATATAAAATTTAGTCTCCCATTTTATCTCTTAAAGTCTCTAGAGAGCACCACTCTCACTCACCAGGTTAATGAATTAAACCCTATATTGTACCAAGGTCTCATATCTATATTGGTAAATCATGTCCAAACCTTGATGGGTATGGAGGCTACTCTATGGGGTTCCTCAATAAAGGAGGACTCCCTAGAGGAAGATCCTACCTTGATATCCTACTACCCTTCTACCAATACCCTCCATGCTAGCCTTTACAAAACCTTTACTAATGAACTCCCATTGAAGTTTTTTGTCAGTAATCCCAAACTATTTTTTTTCGATGAGGGTACCTCTAGAGAGGTCACTACTAAATTTAATTTTCTTATATATGAGGAAATAAAAATAAAGAAAGAGCAGCTAGATATCTTCAATAAGTTACATGAGGCCAAGATGAACTTAATAGGTCTCATTCAAGAATAGAATGCCTTGAATATGAAAGTGGACATGACTATCTAATCATTCATTCATTTTATAAAAGTGAATATAACTCTTTTTAACTATCTATTAAAGGTGAAGGAGACCCCCCCCCAAACCTAAGATCCCCAACATGACTCCCATCAAGAAAACCCCTCTATAAGAACATATATAGAAAACGTCATAGATGATCCTAACCCAATACGAAAACAAAAGACCAAATAATAGGATGAGGTTCAAATTTTACAATAACAAGTGGGGTGATCTTGAGAAGATATATAAATAAGATAAGGAACCACTAGAGGGTCATCCCTCTTGATCTATTTATTTTTATGTGGTTTATCTCACCTCATAAGGGATTAATTAGCTTGTTTTTTGTTTGTATTTGTTATTTCAGCCTTTGGAGCCTAATGTTATTTTATATAACACTTTATTATGGTTCTTGATCCTTTTAAAACTAGGTATTTTACTTGATTATATATATATATATATATATATATATATATATATTATAAATAAATTATACATATTTGCACAAGATTTGAGATGTGGTCAATGCAAATTTTTTATGACATTTCATGATCCCTAATGGTTTAAATGAATAAATTTTCTCCATAGGATTTAGGGTCCTACAAACTCATTAGTAAACCCATTCTTTTGAATAAAATTCATTCTAATAAATTTATAAAAATCTTGAACAAAATCATTTCATGTCCCTAGTATAATTAGTACATGATCTAGTAATTTTATTTTTCAATATTTCAATTTCTACTGTATTATAATCAAATTGTCTTTGCTAATCTAATATCACTTTCTTTTGTGTCATAGAATCTAAGATCCCACTACATCCATACAAATTTAATTTTATCTACAAATTATATTAAAAATACCTCTAAATAGTCACTTGAAATTAAAACTCCCACATACTATGTTATATATTTATGAAACCTTTGCATAGTCCATAATACCAAAAAATCTATTATAGCTTTCATGCTACTTGTTAATTATCTCAAAGGAAAAATCATTATATTGGTTTTGACAATTACATTCTCAATCTATTTCATGAACAATATGTTCTTAGAACGTTCTCAATCACCATAGATAGAGCATCCTTGGTGATGGTTAGAACTGAGGTAGGATTATGTGTACACTTGTGTTTTAATTTTATGTTATTTAATTTTAAATGAAAAACTTCCCCCTTATGTTTTTGCTTACTTTCGAGAGGCATAAGGCAACTAGTCTACTCTATTTTTAATATTGCTTTCTATGGTTATGCCTATCTCCATCATGTTGGTTTTATTTACCACTTTGTATTTGGAGATACAAAATCCCTAATATTTTAATTTGATAATTTTAAAAGACATTTCTTATTTCATTTTGATGTTTTTAGGCTACCTAATTGAGCTTGAATTTATTTTCTTTATTTTTGTTTTTTATCTAGTGATAGTGGTTGGTAGAGCTAGGTTCAAATGACCTTATACATGGTTTTCATTTACAAAATATTATTATTCCCTCATACATGGTACTTTGACATGGTTTAATATGTTAATGGTCTCCCATGGACAAGATATGGTAGAACAAGAGGAAGACATAGTCATTTTCTTCTTTTCCTTTAGTGGGATTTTTTTGTTTAAAATGTATTTATGGCTTCCTTATTATCATTATTATATTTCAAATGGTTTTTTAATTTCATTATTGTGTTGGGTATGTAATCCTCTTATATGAAAATAGACTTATAAGCCTCCTATATTTATACCTAGTGAGTGATCCTTATCAAGTTTTATCTATCATCCAAACCTCATCTTGTTAACTTATTCGACCTTATATCAATGATGTGAATATTCTTAATTTTTATATTCATAGGCTTATGGGTGATTAGGGAAGTATATTAATGATGGAAAAAGGATGGTAGATGAGCACATCTTTCGATTAGCCTTGTGCATGGCTTGTAGAGTTCACCTGAAGATCTATTATTACTTACCTTTTATAATTTTTTAAAGATTATAATGGCTATTTTGAAAGCCTTAAAAATTTAATATTTAGTTATAATTAAATAATAAAATGTAATATACAAGTATGATGCATGTAATGTGATCTATTTTCTTGATTTCCACTTGTAACCCTCATTGTAGAGGAGAGAGAATGAATGTATTAAATGAACATTATATTAAAATGGAATAATAAATTTGTAAAATCATATTATAAATGGTATGTAGTTATATTCTACTCTTCATCAAAAAATAAAATTGAAAAAATTAATTGATATGCTTAATTTTCTATTATATCCTTGAATCCATTAAAGGACCACTTCATATAAATAAGTTTTATTCAATTTTAAACTTATCTAAAATTTATTAAATTAATTTTCTTAGGTAGTAGGCTTCCTTAGGATCTTTTAGAAACTTATAAAATATTTTTATGTGCCACTATATAAAATATGTGGATTTATAAGCTGAAACAAATAAAAAAGGTTCATTTTCCTTTATAAAAATCCCAAGATTTGCATAATTATTTTGCTTTCTTCTCAAGGTATAAAACCTCTCCAAATAATTTTAGTGAAAATTTTTATATTTGTTTATCCTATTTCCACTTCTTTCATAAACTTTTAACCTTAAATAATATATATATAAATAAAATTGGTAGACTATAGGGTAATTTTTGAATACATAGACCCTTTGGAAAGGAATTTTACCCTTTTGTATGATAGTTGATAGTTTTCTTGGTGGTCAAATTTGTGAGTATGAAACAAAGATTAAAAACCCTTATGTTGATGTTGATTTTACTTAGGAAATTAAAATTCATGGTATTTATCTTGGTCACATTCCACAGTCAAATTAATAAATATATTTAATGATTTGGGGTGGTAAAGTATGTGGCTTAAGGCATTCCATGACACCACCCCTTTTTCCATTACTTAGGGGGTGGTCAACCAATTTTGAATTCAACCCAAATAACCTTCATGGTTTTAAATAACAATGAAATTATTTTAAATATATGAAATTTATTTAATGTGTAAATTTATAACTTTTAAAAAAAATTAACATACAGTTAAATTTTATCAAAATAAGAACTTTTACAGACAAAGATACATGTTTTATACCCATGATTGTGTAGATATAGTGACCTTAAGGTGGGGGAACCCAAAACGGACCCCCACTCAATTTTTTGTGATATTCTATATGAAAGTGGTTTCAAGTCTTGAAACATCACATTTTTCAAGATTCAACTATTTTATCCTTGAGAGGTCCTTTTTAACCTATTTGATAGCTACCCTAAAAGCCCTATAATAGGTTGATCCCAAAATTGACCCCATTATTTTTATTCCTTCTATCATATTAAATAATTTTAAAAGCTTAAAAATATGGTCTAAAATTAAAGTTACATTAAACTTGGCTTTAGTGCCATTAATGGTTGTCATGGAGCTTGAAGCTCCCTAAGACCATTTTAGAAATTGTGGAAGATTGAGTTATCCTATAATATTTCCATGAATATGGGTACGTGTAAAATAAATTAAAGTATATGTGTCTCAAAAAATATTTAAGAAATGAATTTAAGTGAAAAGGGACCAAAATCTTAAAGACTTCATTAATGGTAATCATTTAAGGCTAAGGAAAGAAAGGAGGGATGACTAAAGACAACTAATCCTACCATAGCTCTTTCTAAAATATGATCTCTCTACTTAATGTATTTTTTAATCCTTTATTTACTTACATAAGTATTCATAAGGATTTCTCACCTTTGACTAAATCTAATAGTTGAGGTTGAATCAATATTATGGATGAGATGGAGTGTTCCATCCCTAGGGGGTTATTTGACGTATTTTATACCCATTTTTATGCCATATGGGTACTCTATGATATATTTTTAATATATTTCCTCAAATTATTAATTATTATAGGTACTCACCTACACAACATGGTATAAAACAAGCACTCAAAAATATCATTTGAGTTAACCATTTAACAACTCTAAGAAGGTAAAAATGCTCCCTAAGGATGGGTAATAATTATACCATAATGACCTAACTCAAAGGGTCCTATAAAACATCCCAAATTTAAATATTCATGTGTCATATCAATTAATATCCCATGGAACTCATATGCTCTAAGTCAAATCTAAAACATAGTCACACAAGAATTCTAGGTAACTCATACGAAAATTGATGGAAACCTTATGAATAAGGGGAAAATGCAACACACAAGTAGTAAAATTCTAAATGGATATCCTAAATGTTAATAAAATGTCACCAATATATAATTCATCCTCTTAGGTAGATAAATTACCAATAATTAGGGATGTTCAACACCTACACTACTCATCAAGCTAGATTCACAGATGGCCCAATCTTCACAATCTAAACAAGGGTGCTGTATGGTTATAAAAACTAGGAATTGTAAGCCCCAACACAAACATCTAATATAGTACCACATGCCACTATATTTTTATTTTGCATGCAAAAAATTAAAAATAAAAATGATATAATGACCAACACAAAAATATAAGGATCACCTCAAAAGGTTGACACCCAAAAAAAATCAGATATCAAAATCAATGTTAAGTTATATGAGATATGCAACTAGCATACAAGATAAAAAAGAGTAAAGGCAAACTTGATGAGTGTTATTGTGTCCTCTTAATTTTGTTAAGTCATGTGAATATAGGTAGTGTCTAAACATTATATACAATAGGATATGCAGAGTTATAACTAATCATCTTTTCTATTGAAAGTGAATTGTTGAATAACTAACTAAATCACACTCCTGATATAATTTATATTTATGATATAAAGTGAAATATTTAATCTAGTTTGATTTGAAATAAAATCACACTTTGCTTAAATATAAATTTATTGAAATGGAAATCACACTTTTAATCTGATTTCTTGAAATTGAAGTTGTTCTTGCTTGAAATTGAACTCACACAATGATTGAAAGTAAATTACTTAAAATTTAAAGTTTAACTAATATAAAATCAATTTTTGGAGATAATATAAAGACAACATTGAATGTAAGTTCTCAAAATAAATAATGTCTATAAACACACACTCACTCCTACAAGTTTAAAACAATATCTTTAATAGGTAATTTGACATGTACAATTTGAAGTACACTATAAAATATATTAATCTAATAAATACCA
Source organism: Torreya grandis (assembly GCA_037957365.1). NCBI lineage: Eukaryota > Viridiplantae > Streptophyta > Pinopsida > Cupressales > Taxaceae > Torreya > Torreya grandis. Next base: position 346,002 of record JARHVA010004082.1, on the reverse strand, counting down.
AATTGATCCTTATTATTTGGAATTATTGGGTCCTTATCCTCCTTGGAATAAGATTAAAATAACTATTAAACTCTCAATAAGTTCAAAATTAGTCATCTTCAAATTCTCATTGATATGAAAAAGTTTACAAAAATATAATACTTAGAATACAAGAAAGATACTATTCTATTCAGAACTATCCTTATTATATAGAGTTATGATGTTATATGTTTACTACAATGTTTACAATATCTTTTTAAAATTTTATTAACAATTTAATATATAGAAACCTAACCAAGGTATATATTATTAAAAAATATTATCATTCTTCACTTTGATAGGAGGGAAAGGTAGAGAGTTATATATCTTGGGGTTTTCAAAATTTTATTTTTCACGTTGATAATTTTTGTATCCCTAGTTTCAACCCCTCTTGATGGGTAAGTATCAATTTAGCTGAACAAATTTATTTTTTAAGACTAGGTTGCATGGTTACTTAATTAAGTTATTATTTTAACTATGTGACCATCATTGACTCATAGTAAATAGTGCATGCTTATTTCATTTCAGCAATAAACTTATTGGAATGATTTGATAAGTCATAGGATTTACATAATTATATATTTCTTAGTCTATTAGTGGTATGGTTTCACTCTTAAGTGGTTACAACTTACTTGTTTTATAAAATTTATAGTCCAGGCTAAGACTTGATTTCAAATTTAAAAGGTTATTATTGCATAAGCATGATTTACTCATGAAGGTAATCTTATTTCTGAACCATGGTGAAAATTAATGAGTTATGTTGAGTAGTGGACCATGTTGATCATTCTTTGTTTGATTACACTAATGTGATTAATAGCATAATTTAATCATTTGGTTATATTTGAAATTATAGAGTTATGATGGTCTAAAGTATGGTCACTTGTATGACCATGTTGTTTCCATTTTGCACATGAGCTGAGACAGTGAGTGTTTAAATGATCATGTTGTTTTATTATTATTATGTCCTACCATTGTCACTTGGCC